>VZQC01004878.1:345601-357573 GCA_009823505.1 Rhizomys pruinosus | reverse complement strand
ATAATATGTATATATATAATATCTTTTGGAGACACAAATAGGGAGAATATATATACATATTATATATATATATATATATTACATATATAATATATTCTTAAAACATACTCTCACATCACAGATATATATATATATTTGTGTCTCCAAAAGTCCTCAAATGTGTGAAGGATATCTGTAATTTATGTATTCTACAGTTCGCAAGCCAGGTAGGTTATTACATAGAATTGCATGTTGCATTTTTCTCATTAGGAGACATATCAAGTGCACACATGCTAGCCTCATTAACATGCATTTACCTTTGTAGTGTGCAGGTAGATGTGGACAGGCCAGTAGGAATATCCAGTTGCTATGCAAAGGTATGCAGTTATTGTAACTGGAAAGATGACTTCCTGGAAGAAGTTTTAGCTACAAGCCTGAGGGCATCCGTTTGAATCCCCAGTAGTCAGATAAAAGCTAGGACTGTCAACATGCACTGTAATCTCAACATTGTTAGGGTGGGTGGCAGGAGGAGACAAGCAGATCCTGGGGGCTTGCTAGCTGGCCAGTCTAGCCAAATAGTATACTCCTATCTCAAAACTAAGATGCAGAAGAGATTGAGGAAGACATTGTAATACACACACACACACACACACACACACACACACACACACAGAGCAAAAGGCATCCAATAATTAAACAACAAAATAAAACCCCTAAACTTGGTATACTATTTGTGAGTCTATCAGTCTATTGCTTCAGGAATATGCACAGAGTAGACCCAAAAAGTTTTCTTGAATAACTACTCTTTGGTCCTCTCCCAGATGTCAAGTTTGATGTTTCCCTGGGGCTCTTTTCACCACTGTTACTGTTCACATTGCTCCTGATCCTTTATTTTCTTAATTTTCCCATCTTTCTATACATACAAAATACTATATTGCATTTTAAAATTAACACATCAAATGACAATATATTATGAATTTAAATGTAAATGTGAATGTATGCATAGGTAGGCAGGTCTCATTACCCAGACTATGTGCACAGACTTTTAATATTAAAAGTACAGCAGTACTTTGGGAAGGCAAATTGCAGGGAAAAAATAGCTGCATGTCCCTTTAGACAAAAAAACTTGGAAAATCCCAGAATTTTTCCTCATTTTTTTCCCACTTTAAATCAAATCCTTTTCAAATTATTTCAGGACTTTTTCTTCTGCTGTTCCTTGCATCCATAAACTGTGCTTTTGTGATAATACTTTTCATGACTTCCTTTCTGGATTAATACGTTTAAGACAAAACTGAAAAAAAGTAATAAGTAGGCCCATTTATATGCCATCTGCCCAGCATATTGGTAAATATTCTGAGCTCTGAAGAGCTTTTAAGAAATATAAGCTCTTAATGCTAAGATTGTTACTGCATTAACAAGTGCTATTCTGTAAACTCAAACTCTGAAGCTTTATGAAATGTCTTTTATTTATTTTGGGGGGTTTAGAAACTTTACTGCAGTCATGACATCTATCTTTTATGATCAGGCATTTTGCAAACATAGTTATGCTAGGTCTTGTTACTTCCTTTAGTTAATAAACAAAGAGATGAAAATTGAGTAGCTGAATGAAGGCAGTCCTCTGACTAGACCCAGCCACCTGGCTCTCTACAAAGAGACATTGATCCCTGTCATAAATGCATTGTCCCAGGGATTAAATGACCAATGGCCGTACATGATTTGGAAGGGCAGCTCTGAGTGACTTTGGGGTGTTAGTTGCCCTGTTGCCCTCTGAGAGGGCTGATGAGGGGACAACACTTGGACTATGGCATGTAGACTTGAGTTTGGGCCAATGCAGACTAAAATAAGCATGTAAAACTGAGTTTTATCCAGTCTGAATAACAGATGATTTTGTAAAGTTGGCATTTTTATTTATTATGAAAAAAAAACAGGTCAAAGGAAGCCATTATTATTTTTAATTTTTTACTGACTGGTATACCTTTGGGCATGAAGTTTAATTAGCATATTTCTGTCTCTTTAAAATGGGAGTAAGGGGCTGGAGAGATGGCTCAGCTGTTAGAGCACTGACTGTTCTTGCAGAGGACCTGGGTATGATTCCCAGCACCCTCATAAAGGCTAACAATCACCCACAACTTCAGTTCCCAGGGATCTGCCCCCCTTCTTTTGATCTCCACTGACATTGTATGACACAGGTGCACTTACATACAGGCATAATGCTCATACACATAAAAATAAATAAATAAATAAAATGGGAGGGATGGAGCAAGTAATTTGAATGCCTAAGTCTCATTCCTTCTTTTAGTGTCAGTTTTATGAAGTTTTGACTATAGGCTGCATTGATTTAGATCATATTTAGATTTTTATTCTATTAGATATAGAAAATGAGGGCTACATTTGAATAATAAATATTAAATTTCTAAAACAGTTTTAAACTTATTCTTAAGTCAACTGTATCTTAAGAATAACATCAGTTTTTATATTTCTCTCTACAATATTGCTGTAAGAGAAACTTGTTAACCAAGACATATTATTTTCATGGAATCCATTTATATTTGAAATAGGTTTTCCAATTTCATGAACAAAAGAATTTCTTCGCATTGCTGGCAATATCCTCAGATACAGACTTCACTCATTCACACACATAGGTCTTTTAATCTTACCAATATGTCTAGTTTCTCAGGTTCTGTGGCCTTTACCATTTTATAAAGTTTGAAGATCAAAATCCATAGTCTTACAATAGAATACTCAATAGAATCCCTTTCATTTATTTGACTAATTTTGTCTATTTTCTGCATAAATCCTTCAATTTAGCCAGATTCTTTTTTCTATTATTATTTTCTATGTTCATCAGCTCAACAATATTAACATCCACTATGTACAATACACATCCAGAAGAACTGAAAGCCTTTCCAGCCATCTGCTCTCCCCAGAGCTTCAGCTTCATACATGTTCTCCTTCCACTCAGAGTTTGTTTGCACCTTTCCAGGCATCACGGATACACTTTTCTGGAAAGTCTTAGTCTTCATGAGCAGTGCCCCCCTGCTCCCATACATATCTATTGTCCCACTATAAATAACTTTTTGGTATTAGTTAATCCAGAAAATAAAGAGTCTCATATGCACCAAATTCATGCAGGCTCTTCTCAGTGTCCTTCATTTAACACAATGTTAAGACTTCTTTATTGGGAGGAAACAAAAAAGCAAAAGGGAATGTGTTTGAGGTCAACCTTCAGTTTGAATCGTGCTTTGTGCCACTGTCTAGCTGTGTGTCCTCAGGCAATTTATTTAATCCTTCTTAGTGTCTTCTCCTCATCTTATAATGGGGATGGTAATAACTACTCTGCAGGGAGCAGTGAGTGCTAAATATTTAATCACCTTTCCTCTTAATGATGAAGAGGTACTGAAATTAAAACTTATGAATGTATTCTTTGTGTAATCTCTTTTTTCAAAGAAAAAAAAATTACAGAACAGTTGTAATCCATTCCTGCTAGATTCAAACCCGGATGGCCTTTCCGGTTCATGTGCATGCAGAGCCTTTCATCTGCTTACACATTTTCTTTGGACTAGGGTGACTGCCCTCCTCAAGAGGGTCTGACTTTGATATTTGATGATTCATAGAAGAAATACATTTCCATTTGCAAGCTTCATTAGGCATAGTTCTCTCAAGGCCACATATTTGTCCCTTTTAATTGTAATTGCCTTGTAACTAACCTCAGCAGAATACCAATGAGCTTAAACGCTATCTAACTTTCTCAGTGGCCCTGTCTATGTGTAGATGCTGAAGTTACTACCCGTGCCATACACCAATATCTGCCCCTTAGTCTTCCCAAACCTGATTAGAATGCACAGATCTTGAAACCCTGAAGGTGTCAACATGAAATTAGCATCTTAGGAAACTGGAGTGCTAACAGCTGAACTCCTACCATGGTGGCTAGTATTCAAAACCAGGCAGATATTTCCTGGGGTTCAGTAAGAAATGATATTAAAGAAAACGCAAAACCAACACTTTTGAAACACGAAAGAAATGAAAATGTATAAGTTAGTTGAACATGAATATCAAGGTGTTGGTTATTTATTTTATTTATTTTACTTAAACTTCCAACAAACAAAAATGTTTAACTATAGAAATGTGAACTTAGTTATAAATAATTAGCTATGAAGAGGGCAGCATAGAGAGGGCTCTAGTGGGAGGTGATGGAGGTCTTCCACCTGAGCTGCACAGCGGTGCTCAGGCCTAGGCTGAACTTGAGCTCAGCATACTGTACTTTCAAGGCATTGTTCAGCAAGCTAACTTTAAGAGCTTATGAAGAGACCCTGTCTGATTAAGATTTGGATCAAAGATTCCCAAACAAATACATGTACCACTACAATGTAATGAAAATCAGATTTAGCATTCAGAAAAGAATGTGTATTCAGAAATATTAAAGATTTTTATATGGAAAAGGCATCTTTTTAAATATGTCCCTCAGGAAACAAATTTCCCCTTGGGTATCATGTAACTTAAGTGTGGTTCAGGCTTGGAGATAGTGTTCAGGCAACTCAATGGGACAAAAAGCAACAAAGTATAGATATGCAGACTTGAAAGAAGTACAGATGGAAAGAATATGCAATCATCAAAAGTTATACAGCATTACTATAAACAGACAATAAGTTCATAAAAAACAATAGTTTGCAAAGTATTTATAATGCTATTATTTAAAATATTCTCTCTATGAGTTTCCTTTTAATCCTCCATTGCCTGATAAGTTCAAGGTAGAATATTATACTTAATAAATTCTAAAAATTGACTTATCCCTTCATTATTATTTGTGTGTATAAAGGATAATGCACTGCCCTGAAGAGAATACCAGGTTTTAATTTACTTACATGACAATCACCATATAAATTGGAAATACATGTGTTCATTTGTCCGCAGATCATCATGACTACTACTAATAATGTGGATGTTGTACATATGGCTTATAATTAAATCATTTTTCTTTTCATTTATAAAATCCTGAAGGTCTACAATACTCATTTCTAAACACACAGATGCCAATGCTAAGGTACTTCAAATATATTAAAGATAACTTTTTTATTCATTGATTTGAGCAGGAAGCAGATTTCACTGATGTCAGAAAGAGAGAATTACTGGCTGATTCTTTGTGATTCTTTCCCTCCAAATAAATTTATTTATATGTTATTAACAGCTAAACAGTCTCCCTTACATATAGAATATCACAATCATATGCCATTATTTAAATCTGTTATCAATTCTGTGGTGAACATTGCACTGTAATGAGCAAAGTGCCAGGAAAATAAAGACCTACAGACAAAGAATTTCAGATGGGAATTCAGTCCTCAATCCTTCGATGCAAAGATTCAGGGGCATTCATGCAGCCTGTCTTTGGTCCCGATATTAATTCACACTCTAAATGCAAAAGTGTGTATCACCTTGAATAATCTCAGGTGATGTCACAGACCTCAGCATGACCTCTGACTTTGCATTAGACAGTATACTTTCAGTAGTGAAGCTCAGTGTGGAAGCAGGGAGAATTTGAAGAGATATTTTTGCTCTCCATTTCTCTATGCTTATCATGCATATATCCATGCCTCCTCTGGTGTCATGGAGTTTACCAACACCAGTGAGACCTGGTGGTGCCTTTGCTGCTGCTGCATTTAAATATCTCCATATTTTTTTTCTTCTGTTTCTTCTCCTTCACATTTTATTTTTGCCAGAAGGATCTTTGCTTACAGTGTCTTTAGTAATGTTTGCATGAGAACTTGAAAAAACCAATAGCTTTCTGACAGAAAAGTTAACATTTCAGCATTTCAGTTTATGTTGACAAAAATAAGGAGTTTTGTTTATGGGGACAACCAAATAGGGTTGGTACCTGTCTGCTGCCTGCCTTCCACAGAATCTCAAGCACAGCCTTCTGCTTCCTGCCTTTCTTTCTTTCTTTATTATTATTTTTTTATGCATATGAATGTACTGTCTGCATGTAGTTTGGTGCACCTGTGTCGTGCAATGCCACAGAGGTCACAGATTCCCCTGGAAATGGAGTTAAGATGGTCCTTAGCCACCATGTGGGTGCTGGGAATCGAACCCGGGGCCCCTGCTCTTAACCGCTGAGGCATCTCTCCAGCTCAGCTTCCTAATTTTCTACTTTATACACAGTACATTCTATTTTCCCCTGAAATATTCTTTTTTTCTCCTCAGTGACAATAAGAAATTGTTTATATATAAGCTTTTATCAAAAGTCAGTTTTATCATTTCAGAACAGTATAATAGAAAGCCATTAACAGACATAATACTCCATCTGCTCTTGTTTGTAAGTGAGTTGTCTATTTATATCTGCATATGAGTGAAATTACTTAATTTAAAATATAAATTTCTTGCTATCTGTAGTTTTCTTTTTTCTATTTCTTTTTTTATTTTAATTTAACTTTTTATATGTATGAATGTACTGTCTGCATGTAGTTTGGTACATCCGTGTCGTGCAATGCCGCGGAGTTCAGAAGAGGGTGTCGGATTCCCCTGGAACTGGAGTTAAAGAGGGTTCTCAGCTGCCATGTGGGTGCTGGGGATGGAACCCTGGTCCTCTGCAAGAGCATTTAGCATTCTTAACTGTTTGGCCATCTCTCTAGCCCCATTTTTTTCTATTTCTTATAGCATCTTTATTTAAAACTTATATTACAGGTTTAATTTCTTGTTTTTACATTCTTTAAAGACATCTAAAACAATACCCAGTTTATACTGAGGCCTGAAAGCATTACTCTTGCATTACTCTTGGATAGGACCATTTAGGAGTCTACTTGTGTCTTGCTGTCCAAATGCACTATATCCTGAACCACTTTTTCTTTATCCTCCATGTTAAGGAAATGTAGTTTCCTCACACACCTGCACATAATTTTGCTTTTATTTATTTTTTTTAATTTAAGGCCATCTTCTCAATGGCCTGTCATTTCCATCTCATTCGCCTATTAATTCTAATTTTTTTAAACATTTAAGTCAGGCATCACCCCTATGGAAGCCCTTGCTCCCAAGACATAGTGGCCAGTGAAGAACATCTGTCTTTTGAGAATGCCTCAGGCATTCCTCTGCCAGAGAATGTTTCTTATTACACAATGTACAGTCGGCCTAGTTGTCTTTGTTCCTCGGTGGACAGTAATCTCTTCAACAAAAAGGACCATGATTTATCCATCCCTAAATTTCTTACATGAGACACACTCCAATCATGTGATGAACAAGGAAACAAACTGGACCACAGCAACATGACAAGTACTCAGTGTTCATTTCTCAAGTGTACACTGTTTTAACCACTCTGGTTTACACTGCCCAAGGGAGAACTTTAGCAACATCTTGCTGTGGGTTAATAATGATGATCTATAAAATACATGAAGAGCTTTGAAAACTGTCAAATGTTACCAAATGATGGTTACTATATTATGACAGAGGCATAAGATTGTCAGTGATTTATTTTATATTACTTTTACTTAATGTGCATGAGTATATTGCCTACGTATGTGTAAGCAAATTTGTGTGAGGCAGTTCCCGTGGAAGTCAGAAGAGAGTGTTGGATTCCCTAGAACTGGAATTATGGATGGTTATTTGTATCCATGTGGATGCTGAGAATCAAACTCAGGTCCTTTACAAGAGCAGTCAATGCTCTTAACTGCTGAGCCAACTTTCCAGCCCTAAGATTGTCATTAGTCTTTATCATATACTGAATATTCTCATTTTTCAGTCAATTAATGATGAGTGAATCCACATTGATGACAACATGTGTAGTCACACTGCATCTTTGCTAGGAGTGGTCACTAACCTGGGTAATCCCAGTCAGATGTCAGTGGTTCATTCTGTTTCTGTGAGTAAGTAGTTCAATATTGTCTCCTCTAGCTTGCTGAACAGAGGACACCCGAGGTTCCAGTCCTGAGCCTGAGAGTCATGATCCATCAGGGTGCTCCTGGGAGAACCACAAATTCAGAGACATATTGTTGAATGCAAGTGACGGAGGTGAGAATGGTACCAACCATAGAATCATAAAGCAGTCTAAAGTAGTGTTAATGAGAAATGTAATGTAGTTATTTCCTCAGTATTGAAAAATTCCCTCCTGGATACTCCCAAGATTCAGAAAGCTGATTAACTTTATACAGTGTAGGAAATTGAGAAAGCTAGCATTCACGAGAGTTTTTCCCCAGGTTACATAGGTAGTGAATAGTTGCTGGAGGAGAGGATACTATTAAATAGAGCTGTCTGGGGCTGAAGAGATGGCCTAGCAGTTAAGAGCGCCGACCGCTCTTACAGAGGACCTGGTTCGATCCCCAGCACCCACATGGTGGCTGAGAACAGTCTGAAACTCCAATTCCAGGAGAACTCCAGTTCCAGGGGAATCCAACGCCATCTTCTGACCTCCGCAGCATTGCACGACACGGGTGCACAAACTTGCATGCAGACAGTACATTCATACACATACAGAAATAAATAAAAAAAAATGTTAAAAAAAAGTTTTAAATAGAGCTGTCTGCATGGAGGACAGGGAGTTCCAGGGATGGAGAGTTTATGAAGTACCCATGCAAGTGATGCAGTTTTTGAGAGAGAAAGAGAACCTTTTATAGCCTAGTTGTGTTTGACCCAAGGACATAGGGAGCTGGACACTGATGTCCACCAAAGATTGACATGGGTCAGTGTGTACTGACATTAGAGTCTCACATAAATGAAGATTAAAAATGCCCACTTGCAGGTGGAAGTTAGGGGAAGGAAACTTTATTAAAGAGAATTATAGGAAAGTATGAGATTATGGAAAAGTTGAAGGGTACTCCTACGACATAAAGCTTTAACATACAAAATAAAACTCGCAGCACCAGTGAGAGGAGCTCTCAACCTGGTGTACTGGTCTTAGGGGCTTTTATGGTGTTATGATCAAAGACTGAGGTAATGTCATTACTTGGCTAATTAGAGGACCCACATTCAGTGCATGCTCTCCCAGCTCTACCAGAGAGAGAAACACATCACCCAGATGTGTTTGACCCTTACTTTGTACATCTCTGTTTGCAGCTTTGTTAAGTGTTCATCTTGACTATCTGCTACCCATCAGTCACTTGCTCCTGGTGTTACCTCTGACATTACAGGCATCTCAAATCCTTTGATTATACTAAGGACTCTTTCATTTCATAGTTACCATAATGGAGCTATAGTCATTCTTAGATAAACTTAGCTAACATTTTGTCTACAGATGGTTCTCAATTTTCTTTTCTAAAATAAGTGGAGGCTTTCTTAGAAACTGTTGATTGCAATTAGCTATATTAGAAACAAGAATATGTAAAACAGCAACAGAACCTAGTATACACTTCCCTCAGGCAGAACCCTCATGGATGCTAGCCAACCGGTCTACCAACACTGGCCTTGCTCCTTAGAGTCTATCTTGGCTTGTCTGTTTCACACCCAGCTCAAGATTGTTTTCTCATATCTTCAGTGTTCCTGTCCTCAATGTGTTCCTCTTAACCCTAAAGCTTATTTTCACCAAAACATATGTGAACCACTTGCCTATCTTACCATAGGACTTTTACCCACTATCTATGCAGTAAGCAAAATCCTGAGTCACTAGACGTGCTCTTGAGTGAGGCAGCTGCCGCTCAAGATGCTCACCTATACAGTTTTAAGTAATTCTGCCTGTGCTTCTCTAAATAACCTTAATAGCCACTGTCAGCAAGCTAGACTTGGATGCAGTTGTTTTTCTTCTGTCTCTCTTGTCCTATGTAGAGTAAATAGACATCTGTTCATGTCTCTACAGGAAAAAAAATATCACTCAACAAGAGATGAGAATACACGTAGGACAGTTTTCATTGTCAAAGGTGCCATTTTATTCTGCATAATTATGTTTTATTTCTATATATTAAAGTTGTACTTGCTTTTAGCTCAGGATTTGTTTTAAATTTTGTGTTGAAGTCATGGAGTCTTAAACGTGGTCCCATTTTCTTTGTTTTATACTTATTTTATTTATTTTTTAAAATTTTTATTTATTTTTGTATGTGTATGAATGTACTGTCTGCGTGTAGGTTTGTGCAACCGTGTTGTGCAATGCTGCGGAGGTCAGAAGAGGGTCTCGGATTCCCCTGGAACTGGAGTTCTCCTGGAATTGGAGTTACAGACTGTTCTTAGCTGCCATGTGGGTGCTGGGTATTGAATCCAGGTCCTCTGCAAGAGCAGTCAGTGCTCTTAACCGCCAGGCCATCACTCCAGCCCCATATTTTATGTATTTTTTATGTGTACGAGTGTACTGTTTGCATATAGGTCTGTGCACCCGTGTCCTGCAATGCTGCAGACATCAGAAGAAGGTGCCGGATTCCCCTAGAACTGGAATTAAAGATGGTTCTCAGCCGTCATGTGGGTGCTGGGGATCAAACCCGGGTCCTCTGCAAAAGCAGTCAGCACTCTTAACCACTAGGCCATCTCTCCAGCCTCCTTAGCTCAGGATTTTTATTCCTTCTGAATTACTTAAAAATCTATGTACTGTTGCTAAACTTCTAGCTTTTAGTTTTAAAATTGATTACTATAAATATCTCCCATAATTTGGTTTCCTCTTCACTTAACATCTTTCAATTTTAGGGTGGGGGGATTGACAGAAAAATCACCAACATTCTCCTCCCCGCAATGATAATGAGGTGTTACTCTACACCAGGTGGAAGTTTATATTGTAGAAGTGTTGTGAGAAAACACTAACATCTTGCTCAAGTGGTACAATAGTGAGCTTACCCAAAGCAAGTTTTGGGGCCCTTCGTCACTGCATTCCAGTTAAGTTTATTATTTTAAAAATTATCACTGAACCTCTCACAGCTAATTTAGTAAACAGATTGAACACATTTTGTCTTATTTCAGTTTTTAATTTTAATTTGAGATATGTGTACCATATATAGAACGTTTCTGTTCTAAAAGTAAAATATGGATTAATGATTATCTATAATTATATAATTATAAAATTCCCCAAAGAACATAGCATCTTTTTTTAAAAGACTGAAAATAGGATTTTTGTGGACCCAAGAATCTGTGTCTCAAACGTACTCGTTATTTGTCCATGCAAGTATAGGCCAGTTTTTCTGTTTTGAACATAATTCTAGTATATGGATACCTTGCATTTTCAACACTATATTTTGAGGAGTAAAGCTCTGCTAAAAGAGAAGGGAGGCACTTTTAAAAAAATTAAAACCCATATTATTTACTTTTAATTTATGTTTGAGTGTTTTGCCTGCATGCATGTAAGTGCACCAAGTGTGCTGCAAAGCCTGCAGAAGCCAGAAGAGGGTGCTAGATTCCCTAGACCTGTTAGCTGCTGGACTGGGAACCAAACCCATATCTTCAGGGAGATAAGACAATGGTCTTCACTGTGGAGCCATCTTTCCATCACTGAGACACTGAATATTTTGACTCTTGTTATTCCTCCCATTGATTTGGGGTCTATGGTATGATGACTTTTCTATTTTTGCTAATATTTTGATCACTGTGTAGTTTGTTCTGATTTGACAAAATTATGTTTATTGACAATCTATTTGAATACTAAAATTAATTTCCATTTGTCTCTCACTTAAATTGAAAAGTAAATCATATTCACTAATCTATTTGCTGTTAATGTAGCATACTTATCTCTCAATTTATTCTCATAAGTTGAGTTCCCTGAATTTTCTCTTAGTCTTTCATGAAAATAGTTTATTATAATTGAAGGCAAACATTTTGGCATTTTTGTTTTCTTGAGACATGTATTTAGTTTGTCATGTTGATTTAGAATGCTGATGTGTATTTTGTAGATAATGATTATAAGATTTCTATACACTACATTAATGATGAAATTGTGAGTTGGCTTCAGGGTTAAGTATCTTCAATTATTCTGTTATTAAATGTGATATAGGTTTTGAAAGATGATCTAGTTTCTCTGTCAACTTAGCTGGCTTCAAATGTCCTCAGCAAGTTGAGATTAAAGAATACCAGGAGAAGGTATTTGCTTTTTCTTTTTTTTTTTTTTT
>VZQC01004878.1:259619-342546 GCA_009823505.1 Rhizomys pruinosus | reverse complement strand
TTTTTTTTTTTTTTAATTTTTTATTTATTTCTGTATGTGTATCTATGTACTGTCCGCATGCAGGTCTGTGCACTTGTGTCGTGCAATGCCGCGGAGGTCAGAAGAGGGACTTGGATTCCCCTGGAGCTGGAGTTCTCCTGGAATTGGAGTTTCAGACGGCTCTCGGCCGCCATGTGGGTGCTGGGGATCGAACCCGGCTCCTCTGTAAGAGCGGTCGGTGCTCTTAACCGCTAGGCCATCTCTCCAGCCCCCAGTATTTGCTTTTTCTAAGAGGTTGTGCTACCCCTGTCAGAGGTTGGATTACACATAGTACTTAATGACCGAGCCACATTGTCAATGTTAAAGACTTTCTAGTTCTTACTGTTTCTTGGAGGAGAGGATGCATTCCTTTCCTAAAAATTGTATACACATTGTTAATGAGTGCTGACAGGGAAAGAAAAGAAGGAAGGACCCATGAATCAAAGACTTTATTAGGTCCAAGACATTACCCAGTTTTTCTTCAATGAATTTCAACTAGTGGATGTAAAGCAAGCAGCCAAGAGTTCCAGGAATTTATATAACAACTGACAAGCCACCACTGTATCTTGTCTCCATAGTCCATTTAGAATGGGAGGGTCAGTGGAGTCAGTCATGTAAGGTAAGCTTATATAACCTCACAGGGAAATGGTCACCAGGAGGTGGTTTATATGGAAGATCCGATCTACAATTAAGAGGGAAAGGGAGGGGCTGTAAAATTGGCCACTGAATTCTGCGTCTGATAAGGAAAAGTCCAGTTTATATTAAAAAGTAATGAAAAGGAACAGAAAAATCATAACCTTGCACTATGAGCAAGACCAACTTTGCTACTTTGCTTATGAACAAATGGGTGAGCCATATGTGAACTTACTGTGTCTAATACAATTCATTGTGTGACAAACATACTTTATCCATTACTGTTAACATTACATCTTCCCTTTGTCCTTTTCCAAATTTATGGGTTATGTGTCAATATTTAGAGCCAGTTCTGTTTTACAATGATGTGAGAGAAATACATTTAAACTTATGTCACTGATTGCAACAGTGAATTGGGACTATAAAACTTATTGTAAATGGGAGAATATGCTGTGCTTTAATTAAGTGTCAGATGAGTCCAGAATATTCCCAGAATATATCAAGTAAAGGACTTCTATTTAAGTCATGTAAATTTATAAATACAGATTCATGATTGATAATCATGCCTCAAAATCTTCTCTTTAAATACAGAATTTCATTGCATTCTTCGTAGAGTTAATTGTTTTAAAAAGCACTTAAATTATGTTTTATATAAGCTACTATATTTTATTGAATTGATAAATCTCAGCTTAAATTCCTTCAAATTTAGTATGCCTTAATTTAGAGCATCTTTTATAAATACAAAAGTTTATTCTCTTATTTATATTTAATTTGAAAATTACTTAAGAAAAACAGAAAAATATACTAGCTTCAACTTGGTTTTTTACAAAATGGGCTTCATATTGCAAGAAACATGCTCCAAATTTTTTAATTTCCAAAGAAAAAATTGTAGCTCTTAAACTATAAAACAAAGCTGTATAGTAGCATATGAGCAGAGATGTTACTGCTATGGCATCATATAAATATTGCTTTGTTAATGAAATTAATACAAAGAATTTCCAGCTTCAGTCATAACAAAATTTTCTTGGATCATCACTGAGTTCTTTGACATAAAGGAAGTGGATCTCTGCTGTTCTTTCACAGCTGGGGCACACCTTTTGTGGAGGAATCAGAGCGACTGGAGTTTCCAGCAACATAGACCAAGATAAGCAGAAATAATCTTTCAGGAATCTTGATGCATTGCCCCTGAAAGCTCTAAGATTTTTCTTTGCTAAATCCTTTCTTTTGTTCTTTGTCACACAAAGCTGAAATAAATCAAAACAGAAATATTTAAACAAGTACGTTTACTAAGTCTATAGAAATTGTGCTGTAGGTTCTGGAGAGATGGCTTAGCCATTGAGAGCATTGTTTGTTCTTGCAGAAGAATCTCAGCACCCATATCATGGCAAACAACCATTCATAACTCTAATTCCAGGGGATCAGACACCATCTTCTGTCCTCCACAGGCACTGCACAACATGAATAGACTTACATACATGCAAGCATAACACTCATACATATAAAATAAAAATACATAAATCAAGGCAACCTGAAAGACAGCAGAAGTGCCAGCTGGAGCCCACGGGACCTGAAGGCAACAGCAATAGCAACATTCCAGACTTCCTACCCACTAGCAAGGGGACAACTGTTGGCCCTCCCTCACCTCCTGGGTAGACTTCCTTGCCCTGGTACCCAAATCCAAACCTTTGCACCCAGCTCAGGAGAACCAGTAAGCAGACCCAACATGGGTGGAGTTCAAGCCAGACCAATTGTTACACATCTTGGGTCTCTGGAGGAGCTCCTGATAAGCTGGGTGAGAAGTAGCTGGTCTTCCTAGCACAAAGTCAAGTGAGAACCTGAAGCCTAAAGCAACCAGGCTTGCATACTTAATAAGTAGACAAGGAAGGCACCTGATGAAAACAAGCAAAGTCAGTATTAAATTTAACAAAGAAACATCTGAATTTCATACCAGAATCAGAAACAACAATAGAAATCCATAGCCTATAATCCCAGCACTTGAGAGGTAGAAGCAGGTGGATCTCTGTGAGTTCAAGGCCAGCCTGGTCTATAGAGCGAGCTCCAGGCCAGCTGGGACTAAAAAGTGAGACCCTGTCTCAAAAATATATAAAAAAGAAATCCATATGTCAAGAGCAGAACAAAACAATAACACAAAAAACACAAATAATAAGTTTTTGCTAAATACTACTAGTTTTGTAGACGACTCCTATAATGAGGACCCCCTAGCTATAGCCCAGGACACTGATCTTAAAAGAACTATCATAAATATGATCAAAGGATTTAAAAAACATGAAAAGAAATCAAAGAACTAAAAGAAGCTAGGGACAAACTAAAAGAAGATGATGATAAACTTTGGATTGAATTCAAAAAAGATATAGTAATACTGAAGAAAACTCGGGGTGAAATGAAAAAGGAAATGGAAAACTTCAATAAGCCACTGGAAAGGATGGGAGTAAACCTCAGTAACAGAATGAATAAAGTAGAAAATGGAATATCAAGACTGGAGGACAACATGGAAGAACTGGACCACTCAAGCAAAGACTGCATGCCTTTAATCCCAGCACTCGGGAAGCAGAAACAGGGGGATCTCTGTGAGTTCAAGGCCAGCCTGATCTGCATAGTGAGTTCCAGGACAGCTGGGGCTACGAGAAGACCCTGTCTCAAAAAATAGCAAAAAAATAAATAAATAAATTAACACATACACAACCCAAGAATGGGATAACCAGGGACTGAGAGACACAATGAAAAGACCAAAACTACTCATCATAAGTATAGAGGAAGGAGAAAAATATCAGGATAATGGTATTGGACAGATGTTCAACAGTGTTGTACAAGAAAATTTCCCCAAATTAAGGAAAGACTTACTCATATAAATACAAGAAACACATAAAACACTAAATAGATGAGACCCAGATAAGGAGTTACCATGCCATACTATAGTAAAAACACTAGATGTTCAAAACAAAGAGAGAATACAGAAAGATGCAAAAGAAAAACAACAAATATTATATAAAGGAATACTCAACAGAATTATAGCTGACTTCTCAATGCAAAGTATAAAGGCAGAAGAGGTTAGACCTAGGTATTCCCTGTTCTAAATGACTATAGATGCCAACCCAGAATACTTTGTCTAGCAAAAATGTCTATTATAGTGAAGGAGAAAGCAAAACCTTTCATGCATAAATAGGCTGAAAGACTTATGTCCACAAAAAGAGCCCTTCAGGGAATACTTGAACCTTTAGAAAGAGTGGAAGGAAGGAATGACTATTTATGAGCCGTAACAGAAAGTAATTAGTGAGGGTATAACTGGAAAAAATAAAACCTAGAGCAAGAATGCACCAGAAACCAAAATGTTGGGAACCAATATAGATCTCTCAGTAATAACTTTAAATATCAATTGACTGAACTCCATAATCAAGAGGCATAGACTAATAGAATGGATTAAGAAACAAAATCCATCTTTTTGTTGTCTGCAAGAAACCCATCTCACCTTCAAAAACATGCACTATCTTAAGGTGAAAGAGTTGAAAAACTATTCCAAGCTAATGACACTAACAAGCAAGTAAGAGTTGCTATTCTAGTCAGACTAAACAGACTTCAAACTAAAACTGATCAGAAGAGATGAAGAGGGTCACTTCATTCTTATCAAAGGAACAATTAACCAAGAAGCTATCAGAAACACAATTCTACAGGGCTTTAAGGCACAAATTAATCCCAACACACTAGTGTGGGTGACTTCAATACTACACTGTGTTCAAAAAGATCAACTGGACAGAGAAAAAAAAAACAAACAGAGAGACATTTGAACTGAACAATACAATACACCAAATGAACCTAACTGACATCTACCAAATAGTCCACATAAAAGCCAAAGAACATACTTTCTACTCAGTACTCCATGGAATAGTCTCCAAAACTGAACACATAATGGGACACAGTACAAACCTCAACAGATACAAAATAATCAAAATAATTTCATGCGTTCTATCAGACCTCAATGCAATAAAGCTTAACATCAACACCAGAAGGAGCCCTAGTAATTACATGAATTCATGGAGATTAAATAACACACTCCTGAATACTGAATGGGTCAAAGGAGAAATTAAGAAAGAAATAAAAGTAATTTTTAATTTAAAGAAAAAGGACAATACAACAAAACAAAACCTCTGGGACACTTGAAAAGCAGTTCTAAGAGAAAAATTTATAGCACAAATTGACTACATTAAAAAAAAAACAGAAAGAACACAAATTAATTACTTAACATTGCATCTCAAGATACTCGAAAGACAACAAGTGAATCCCAAACTCAACAGACAAGAAGAAATAACAAAAATCAGATCAAAGATTAATGAAATAGGAACAATACAAAGAATCAATGAGTCTAAGAGCTGATTCTTTGAAAGCATAACAAGATAAACAGGCCCTTAGACCAATTATCCAAAAAAAAGAAAGAACAACTCCAACAAAATTTAAAGGAAAGGGGAAACATTACAGAAGATAAAAAGAAATGGATGAATATCTGAAATCTTGGGACTCGCCAAAGCTTAACCAAGAAGAGAATAACAGCTTTAAACAGACCTATAGCATTTGAGTAAATTGAAGCCATAATATGAACCCTCCCAATTAAAAAAGTCCCAGGCCCAGATGGATTTACAGCAGAATTCTATCAGACATTTAAAGAGGACCTACAACCAATATTACTTAACTTATTCAAAAGAATAGAAACTGAGTGAAATCTCCAAAATTCCTTCTGTGAAGTAGGCATAACTCTAATACCACATCCAGGCAAAGACAAAAACCAAAAAAGAAAGTATAGACCCATTATCCTTAATAAATATAGATGTAAAAATTTCTCAACAAAATTCTTGGAAATCACATACAGTCACACAACAAAAATATATACAACAATAAATATCATAAATGACATAAATGGACTCAAAGATAAAAACCACTCAGTCATTTCAATTGGTGCAGAAAAGGCCATTGATAAAATTTAACATACCTTTATGTTTAAAGTCCTAGAGGGAATTGGATTGGAGGGAACATACCTCAACATAATTAAAGCTATATACAACAAATCCACAGCCAACATCATTCTAAATGGAGAAAAATTAGAAGCATTCCCCTTAAAGTCAGGAACCTGACAAGGATGCTCACTGCCTACATTCCTCTTCAATATAGTGCTTGAAACTCTTGCTAGAGCAATAAGACAAGAGAAGAAAGTTAAAGGAGTACCAATTGGAAAAGAGGAGGTCAAATTAGCCCTTTTTGCAGATGACATGATATTATACCTAAGGGATGCCAAAAATACCACCAGAAAACTCCTAGAAATGATTAACAGTTTTAGTTAAATTGCAGGTTACAAAATTAATGTACAAAATCAGTAGCCTTTATATTTCAATAAAGTCATCTGAAGAAGGAGTACATGGAAACCCTTCCATTCAAAACAGCCTCAAAAAATGTCTTAAAAAAACGTGGCCAAAGACATCAGATATCCCTATAATAAAATTTTTAAGTGTTTGAAGGTGGAGATTAAAGAAGACACCAGAAGATTGAAGGACCCCTTGTGTTAATGTATTGGAAGAATTAATATAATAAAAATGGTCATCCTACCCAAAGTAATATAGAGAGTCAATGTAATCCCAATAAAAATCTCCATGACGGGGCTGGAGAGATAGCCTAGCGGTTAAGAGCGCTGACTGCTCTTGCAGAGGGCCCGGGTTCGATCCCCAGCACCCACATGGCGGCTAAGAACCGTCTGTAACTCCAATTCCAGGAGAACTCCAGTTCCAGGGGAATCCGAGACCCTCTTCTGACCTCCGCGGCATTGCACGACACGGGTGCACAAACCTGCATGCAGACTGTACACTAATACACATACAAAAATAAATAAAAATTAAAAAAAAATCTCCATGACTTTTTTCACAGAATAAATAAAAATCGGAAAATTTATATATAAAAACATAAGATCCCAGATAGCCAAAACAACCCTGAGCAAAAAGAATAATGCAGCGGGGATTACTATACCAGATTTCAAACTCTTTTAAGAGCGAGCTCTAATTATGAAAGCAGCATGGTACTGGTACAAAAGGAGAGCCATAGGTAAATGGAACAAAATTGAAGACAGAAACGTGAGTACATGCAATTTTGGCCACCTGATACTTGACAAAGGGGCCAAGACCACTCAATGCAGGAAAAGCAGTATCTTCAGCAAACAGAGTTGGGAAAACTGGATCACCACTTGTAGAAGAATGAAACTAAACTCCTACCTCTTACCTTGTACGAAAGCAAACTCTAAATGGATAAAAGTCCTCAAGTGAAACCTGAAACTCAAAATGTTAGAGGAAAACATTGGAAGTAAAATACAAAATATGGGTGTAGAAAAAGGCTTTCTAAACCAGACAGCAGCTGTGTGAGAAATAAGGTCAACAATCAGCAAGTGGGACCTTTAAACTAGAAAAGTTCTGTACAGCAAAAGAAACAAAGAGGTGAAGAGAAACCCCACATAGTGGGAGGAAATCTTCACCAGTGACACATCTAACAGGGGTTTAACATTGAAAGTATATAAATTACTCAAAAAACAAAGAACCAATTTATTATTGGATTTATACCTAGCACTGTTATAAGGAGCAAGAACCTGTGCCTTGACAGGTCAGAGGCCATAGGAAAGAACCTACTAGAATTATTCTACTAAATAGATTTAGCAATAAACCAATTCCCAAAGATATTACTTTACCTATAGATTAGTACATCTCTCAGCTTTCACCAGAGGAGCTTCTTGCAGTAGATCGTGATTAACACAGAGTCCTGTATCTGGTAAAGGTGTGAAGAATAAAAGAGTATAGAGTTCTTAGCCCTAAGAGGGACACCCACCTCACACTCTCTTCTCAAAGATCATTGTGGAAAAGTGGGCAGATAAATTGTATAAGCCACAGCTAGTGGCTGAATACCAGGCAACCTTATGTTCTGAGCACAATATGATCATATGAACCCATAGCATTTGTGACAGGATGCAGAAGTCCTGTGACCTGTGCAAGATCAAGCCAGATGAAAATCCAGCATGGATTCGGGACTAAGCAAGAGGCCCCTGCTCTAGCTGAGGAACTATTGGCAGTTGATGGGTGAGGAAAGGCCGGGTTTTTTTCTTTAATGGTGTGATATGGGTTAGGTTGACCAGGCTCCAAGAGATGAACCCACACCTAAGAACATTTGGGGGACAAAAATTAGACACAATAGGGCTTTAAAAGATAATAACAGAGAACATGATGCTGGAAACTGTAGGGGCACAATGTGTAAGTAGAGATCAAAATAAATCATATGGCATTCTGAAAATACAAAAATAATTAAAAGAAACAAAAATATGCTTTGGGCAGTATGTAAAGTAAGCTTCTTTTTATTCTAAACTCACACAATATTAAATAATTGGATTATAAATAATGATGTTCTTAAACATAATGAATATAAAAAGTCTTCATTGAACAAATTAAAGATATGCAAAATGAAACAATATTCAAGGAACAGGTGATGATTATGCTGAAAGCAGAAGCAGAGTGAGAACTGTATAACAAAACACAATCTAAGAGTGTTAGGGGCTAAATAATTATAAAGTAGACCCATTGTGGTCCTTATCAAAGTTTATCAACAGAAAATAAATTAATAATTCTGAAAGCTGAAGACATTACATATACTATTTTTCCTGCTAGACAATCTACATAACTTCTTATAAATATTTTGTTAAATGAAAAATTATCTGGAAAGCATAAAAAATATAATATTTGTTTCAAGAATATTTTTAAGGACTAAAGACATGACTCAGCAGTTCAAAACCCTGGCTGTTCCTGCAGAAGACCCAGCTTTGAATCCCAGCACTCATACGGCAGCTAATAGCCATCTGAAACTCAAGGTCCAAGGGATCTGACACCTTCTGTCCTCCACAGGCACTGCATGACACGGGTGCACTTACATATATACAAGTATTATATGCATACATGTAAATAATAAATAAGCGTATTTTGAAATCTGGTAAGATCTTATGGGAAATGAAAATATTTATTTTTCATACCGTCACAATGATTATTCCTAAATTATCAATAACCAGATAAATTCTGCTGGAAAAATCAAGGTATAAATCATGCATACTTCTTTGTTAATATATATTTCAAATTAAGTTTTGTGCACTTCATACAACAAATCTTAATCATATTTAAAACCCCTCCCCACCCCCCCATTGTTCCTCCCCACCAGATCACACATTCTGTCATGTATGTTAAGGCCCATCAAGTCAAGCTTTTGTATCTGGCTGTCTTTTGGTGCAAGTTCATCCACTTGAGTCTAGTCAGGTGTAGAGATTGAGAGACTAAAGAGTACATGTCATTGGGATAAGACTCCTGTATTAAATCTCATGCATATTTCTGACTTCTGTGGGCCACTTTCTTCTCTGGGTATGGTATATTCTGATGTTATATTTTCCCAATAGTAATGTTGGAACATATTTTTCAGTAATGACAAATAATTTCAATCATTGATTAAAAATTTTACAAAATATTCTCCATTCTCTATTTTTCTGAGCTTTTATTTAAATATTTTCATTATTTATAGATTTAATTTTTCTTAATCAAATTCATTAACTACTAATTAATTTACCTAATATTTTTATGACTTAAAGTTTACAATCATAAATCTTTGACTTCATTTTAATGCTGTTGAAACCTGATACTCGGGAGTGTATTAGAAAGCTTGTATATAGTTTAAGCAAATCCCTTTAGAATGAAGATAGATATTTATGTGAAATTATAAGAACTAATGATCTCTTTGGAGCTTCCTGTCCCATTCTTTGATTGTGTGTCTTGTAACAGTTCCTTCCGTTCCAGACACTGAACACTAAAATAATATATGTTTCTGAATCAATCCTTCATATGTCTTCATCTTCATTCTTTCTTTCACCATTTGTCTGTGTTCTGAAAATCTCTACTCAACCTCCTGCTCAACAATTCTAAATTCATATATAACCGTTCTGCCATTTATTTCTTCTACTTTTCCTTTGCATTTAATATAGTTTCATTTTATAATATTGTTCATTATATAACCTATTTCATCTATTTTATCAACTCTGTTTTCTCTGATAGTAATTGCAGTATTTTTTCTAATAATGCACTTTTTATAGTATTGTCTTTCCTCCATTTTATCATCAGCAGTGTGTTCATGTTGACTATCTCTTGAACCTATGGGTGGAAGTCTTGTGGAGTTAGAGATATAATATCTTCTATGACTTCTATTGTGCTTACTTTCTGTGAGAGTGTAAGTCCTGAGAAAGTTCTCTCTCTTCTCCTTGGAAGCTGTGTGCCTAGTAGGCTGCACTTTGAGGATGGGCATTTCCTAAACCCCAATCATTTTTCATGCTGCCATGATCCTCTTCCATATAATAATAAAACAGCTGCCCAAAGTCTAATCTAATTAACTATTGCTGAGCTGTAGCCTAGATATTTCTGGCTTCTCCCAAGTGAGATTCTTGCAAAGGAGAGGCAAGGAAGAGGCACACAGGCTCTTATATGATGCTTGCATTGTGATCTAAAGATGGAGTATTTTGAGTACTATATAATTGCCAGTGACCCCTTCCTTCCTGTGTTAAATTTGCATCTCCCTAGTGACCTTGATCTTTAGTTCCTTGCCATGGGATAATTACCCCATCCCTTAAAACTGTACCTCTCTCATTTTGGCAACATCCCCTTATTTTGGGACACTTCTTTTCAAGTGTCTTTCCAGAGCAATTTCCGTTTGAAGACAACTACAAACAGCTCTCTCATTTGTGTCCACATCTGGTCCCCAGGAAAACATGTCATCAGGGAAAATGTCGCTTTCTCAGCTGCCTTCTTTGTCTTTTCTCTGCCAGCTAAAGTCCATCATGTGCTCTTAGAATTTGCTTTGCAAAAGTCAAATACCTGTCCACATTTTCCAAATCTCAGAGAAAATTTAATTCAGGCTTTCTGAATGCTTTTCTTTCCAACATCCCTGCTGCTATTACAAGGGACAGTCACTAGTATCCTTGGAGAACTCTTCTCTAGCCCACCTCTCTAGTCAATTCTAACTGCAAGTCAGAGAGGAGGATCAGGTGGGAGGACACTCTTCAGAATGTCTTAGTATGAAGTTCATGCAAGATCCAGCATTGTACGCTGAAGTTAGAGGTATTATTGACAATTATCCTTGTCTCTTCATTCCTCACCCAAAACTCAGAGAGAAATAAATTGGTAAAAATACTTAACTGCTTTGTCAAAACTTTCCTCTGATTTTTCTATATCTAGTAGGAATATTCATTTTACTTTTAAGGCATTAAAATATTTTACTTGTTTTTTTTTTGCGTTGTCTTGGTTTTTAAATTAAAACTAGCAACTATTTCCAGGTATTCAGGGAGGCATAATGCCAGAACACCTGGATTTAGTCCACAGTCTTAAACTGAAACTCCTGGGGCAGGAGAGCTAGCTCAGTGGTTAAGAGCAGCGGCTGCTCTTGGAGAAGACACAGGTTCAGTTCCCATCACCCACATGTTTGTTAACCCAATTCCAGAGGATCCAATGCCATCTTATTAACCAACCCCAATGGCATTAACTACACAAATGCACTTATAAACACATAGGTAATACATTCAATAATAAAATATTTTAAATTGAAACTTCTTCATTGTTTTTGTTTCATTCTTCCTTTCCTCCCTTCTTCCTTCCTTCCTTTTTCTCTCCCTCCTTTCCTTCTCTTCCTTCCTTCCTTTCCTCCCTTCCTCCCTCCCTCCCTTCCCTCCCTTCCCTCCCTCCCTCCCTCCTTTCTTTCCCTTCCTTCCTTCCTTTCTTTCTTTCTTTCTTTCTTTCTTTCTTTCTTTCTTTCTTTCTTTCTTTCTTTCTTCTTTCTTTCTTTCTTTTCTTTCTTTCTTCCTTCCTTCCTTCCTTCTTTCCTTCTCCCTCTCTCTTTCTTTCTCTTTCTTTCTTTCTTTCTTTCTTTCTTTCTTTCTTTCTTTCTTTCTTTCTTTCTTTCTTTCTTTCTTCCTTCCTTCCTTCCTTCCTTCCTTCCTTTCTTTCTTTCTTTCTTTCTTTCTTTTTTTCTTTCTTCCTTTCTTTCCTTCTTTCGACACAGGGTTCCCCTGTACCCCAGATGACCTGGAACTTGCTTTGTAGACCAGGCTGGGCTCAATCTCACAGAGACCTTCCTGCCTCTACCCCCAGAGTCCTGCTACTAAAGTCATGTACCACCACAACTGGCTCTTATTTTTTTACTTTTAGTCATGTGTATTTGTGTGTGACGATCTTTAGGTATGTGCACAAAAGGGCCAGTGCCTTCAGTGGCTAGAAAAATGGATGAGATCTGGATATAGAGTTACATGTGGCTGTGAGCCACTTGATGGCTTGGGTCATCTCGCAAGCCATCTTTTCGATTGGTTTCATTGCTTATAGAATGGATTGTTTTCTCTTCCAATTATCTATCCCCTTTATTTTAACCAATTGAAATTCAAAGCAATTCTTTAAACATATTGTGCTATTTGTAATGTATCTATTATATGCCCTATTTATAGAATAGCTACTTACAAAGTATATGTTTCTTTCAGTGTTCTAATGTTCAAGGATGCACTAGATATATTATATGTAGATACATAGACACACCCTATCTCAAATTGTTTCAATAAGAGTAAATTAACAAAATAATGTGTAATCACAGAAAAACACAAAACAAAGCACTTTTATCTTTATGAGTGAGTACCAGGAAAGGGTGTGTTATTCAAAGCACCTGCCTCTAGCATGACTTTTCACTCTTTACCTTTGATCTTAGGTCATATATTTACATAGACAATATTTATTAGAACTAAATTTCTAGAAGAACTTCCAACTTTAGAAAGGCACCAAGACTAGAAATTATGAGAATTAGAGATGGAAACTGTTTGAGTCATGGTAGTGAATCTGCTCCCATACAAATTTTTATAGTCCAAAGTGGTCCTATAAGATATTAAATGAAGATCTTGATGTTCGGATTATATAGTAAGAAAAAAAGATAATCTATGCATCATTTTATATTTTAACCTTTCTTCAGCTTTCTGAAGGCTTTCTTAATCATTGTCTTTATTCAGCTGACACTTGGTTATGCTTTATTATGCCTGTATTTCTTAGTGTGATATCATAGTTGATGCAAAATTTAATGCTTTTAATGTGATTATCTTGTTAGACAGAGAACAGTTACCTAATTACTGAACCATAATTTATTTTAAAACTTGTCTATTAGAAAATCATTTTGAACAGTACGAATTAGAGAGCTAAGGCCAAAACAGGATCCCAGGTGAGTTTCATTTTCAATTTCAATTTTTTTCTTTCTAAGTGGAAGTGAAACTTTATAGGGAATTGGCCTCATCTTTAAACTTGGAATAAGGAACTAATCCTCACCTTTAGCAGTCTGACAGTCATAATAATTTGCAAGTTTCCTTTCCTGTAGAAAGTTGATACATAGGGCCCAAAGAAACCACTTACCCACTCCTGGAAAAAAGGCACTTCGGGAGAACTGGTGAATGGCTATTTCCAATTCCGATCCCCTTTTTATATAAAAAACAATAATGATACCACTAAGTAAAGCATCTCAAGTCCCCACACTATAGTGCTGAATTAAAATGAACCCAGCTTCAGCACATGTGGGGTGATGGCATTCCCCAGTCTCATTACTGGAAACACTGCCTTGTCATTTAACATTTAGTGGAGCGTGCACGGTTGCAGGTGAAATTTTCTTTCAGCTTAAATGCCTGACTCTAACAGCAAGTTGGAGTCTTCTTTATCTCTGGGAGGATGGATAGGGGCATTCATTCATTTGGCCATACTTTGAATAAATAGCTCTCAAGTTCCTGCTATATATCAACAGGATGTCATTTGCTGAGGGAGGTGAGAGAATTATTGTTCATGATCCTGAGATCCCGAAGATTTTTGTAGTGGGGCTTTCAGTTATATCTGTGGTTTATCTTAACTCTACTTTTCATAGCCACAATGAAAACAGATGCCTCTTTTTGTTCACTTATGCTCTAGTCACCATAGTAAAATCTTCACAAAACTAGTTCATGAATTGAATGAAACCCTTTTGTGTTGCATTTTTGACAGGGTTTCCCTAGTCCCAGCCCATCTAAAAGTCACAATGCGCACCAGTGTGGCCTCAGCATCACAGAGATCTACCTGCCTCTGCTTCTTGTGGACAGGAAGGTAATCTACCACCCGGGGTGTGAATGAAACCCTTTAAGAAGAAATATTCAATCCTATAGATTCCAAATCATGTGGGCTTAATAGATATCCTGCCTAAAGCAACACAACAATTGTGTAAAGCAACGCAATTTTTAAATTCCATGATAGAGCTAGGACCACAATTCAGGTTTTTAAATTTGTTTCTTCAGTGTTTTATCAAGAGCATAAAAGACATGTGTATTGATTTGAATTAAATGACCTAGAAAACAAAACAAACAAAAGCAGAAAAATAAAACCAGAACAACTACAACCAATCAAAACCCCAAATTAAGCTGTACTTAGTATTTCAAGTGGAACATAGGAAATATTGCAGGGAAAAGCACAATAACTCAAAGGCCCCGGGTACTTCTCTCAGGTTTGCCCACATCACCACCCTCACCTCCACACAATCACTGTGATTTGGTGTGTGTCTCCATTTCCTAATTAATTGAACGGTACCCAGGATCATTCTTGCCCATCAATCAAGACTGTTAGGTCTGGGCTTCTCAGAATTCCGAAGGGGACACAGATGCTCATTTCCTCCAAAGGATGTCAAACTTCCGACTTCTTCCCCTGTACCTGAGGTCCCGCCCCATGGCTGTAAATGGGTGGCCCCAGTCGCCACCTTGCCCCTGCTCCTGCTCCTGTTCCAACACGTGCCAGCAGGTGGCCCGCTCTGACAGTTTCAATGAAAGTAAATTATGTCCTGTGAGTGACTTAAGTCTCATGTGCCTTTTTATTGGGGGTTCGCACCTTTATAACCTAATATAATGGTGTCATGACTCTGTCAGGGGTCAAGATATTTTTCTCCCCCTGAAAAGATCCGTGTTTTGGAAAGCCCTGGAAACTGCCAGACAACGCATATTTCTCCAGAGAACTATGTTCCACGTTTCACAACGAGGTACCATTCTCTCTCTCTCTGCTCTCCCACTCTTCCTCCCTCCCTCTCTCTCTCCCCATTTCAGCCTCTCAGGCTTTCTCTCTCCTCTCTCTTCGCTTTTCTTCTCAGCATTAGCCCACCACCACCATTTTGAACCCACTGAGATTTGTAGACTATCTCCCTGGGTTCCTGAGTGCCACACTCCAGAACCCTTTCTACAGACTCAGGACCCTGAAACTGCAGACTAGGGTCCTGTTAAAGTGACCTCTCCTGTGCCTTCAGGACGCTGAGCCCACAGGAATGTAGGTCCTGTCCATACTTCTGAGTTTAAGAAAGGATGCTTCCTTAATACTCAAAAGTACTTCTAAGGCTGAGTTTTCCTGCTCCATGGTGCTGTGCTTCCCTCCCCCACCCCATGTGCTCTGATGTCTGCCTCTCCCTCTCTTCTGACCTCCCTGCAACCTTGGCAGATTTCTGCAGTGATGGATTAAACCCTAAATCCGGGCTTTTTTTTTCTTTTTTCTTTCACTATGGCTTTTCCCTACTGTGAATTCAAATAGAAATGGGTGGAGCAAGACTGTGTTTGTGCAAGCCCCGTTTCCATGGTAGCTGCTCTAAACCACACCCACTCCTTCACAGCCACCATCTTACTTGTATTTACCTTTTCCATGGTACCAAAACTGCATCTGCTCCTCAGCCGCCATCTTGTCCACATGAAAGCAGCCTATTTAGCTATGTTAACCATTTCCATGGTACCTAAACTGGGTTTTGTTTCTACTGTTTTTCATCTGTTTCAAAATGAAATCGATTTTCCATTTTTGCTTTTTTATGGATAGTTAATTTTTTTACCTTTTTTTTTTTTTACTTTTTTTATTTTGTTTTGTTTTGGTTTTTGTCTTTTTGAGACAGGGTCTCCCTGTAGCCCCAGCTGTCCTGGAACTTGCTCTGTAGACCAGGCTGGCCTTGAACTCACAAAGATCAGCCTGCCTCTGCTCCCGATTGCTAGGATTAAAGGCATGCACCACCATGCCCGGCCGGATAGTTAATTTTTTAAAGGCTCTTGTCTGACATTTTCATATCATCTGGCTTTTTAACAAATGCTGTTTTTTTGCAGTCTTTCTGTTGTTGTTCTTTTACTATGCATCCCTCTCCATGAGAAATATTTATATCTGGGTTGTTGGTACTAGCATCCACATATGAGGGACACAATTTGTCGTTTGTTTTTCTGGGACTGTGTTACTTCACTTAACATAATGTCTTCCAGCTCCATCCATTTACCTGCAAAGTTCATGATGTTGTCCCTCTTTACTGCTGCATAGAACTCCATTGTATACATGTACCGCATTTTCTCTATCCACTCGTCAGTTGCACGAAGGATGCTTATACTCATGGATTATCACTTATAGCTAAAAAATGAAAAAAAAAAAAAAAAACAACAACCTGAAAGATGCAGGACAGTTATGGCAGAAGTACCTGATCTGGGATGGCGCGGGGGGTGGGGGGGAAGGGAAAGGGAAACTTTGATCTAAAAAGAAAAAAACAAAACAAAAAATAAAAATTAAAATTAAAAAAAAACAAAAAACAAATGCTGTTTTTTTTAATATTTTGTTTACAAGACTTTTACCTATTTTTAAGGGTTTATTTCAGATTTTGGCATTTTCCATTTCATTGGTTTTTGTTATAAATCCCATTTTATTGAGAAGTTTATTTCTGTTTCTGCTTCTGTATACAAGCCTCTGCATCTGAGATTAACAAGGTGTCTACCACACCCAGTTCCACCTGGCATCCAGCTCTTTTTTTTTTTTTTTTCAACTTAAGGAAGGATATATTTTGTCTCAGTTTGAGGGAATACAGTTCATCGTGGAGGGGAAGGGATGACACTAGAGAGTTTCATGGTAGCAGGAATCTGTAACTGGGGTTTCTCACATCTTTGTTGAATAGGAAGCAGAAAGTAGACAGGAATTAGGGCTGGGCTACAAACCCCCCAAACTTTACCCCCACTGCCTATAACTTCCCATAACCTACTTCCTCCAATGACACTTCACCTTCAAGATCTCACAGCCTTTCACAACAGTTCCACCAAGTGTTCAAACATATGACCCTATGTGGGACATTCCACATTCAAATCACAAAAAGCTGTGTCATTTGAATTACCTTAGCCTCGCCAGAGTCTGTCTTGCAGATCTGGAGTTATACAATTGTACGGTACCTTACTTATCTGAAAATTCATATGAGGATGCATAATGTTAACGAACTTCAATGTGTCCAAATGCATAATGGCAAGATTTCCTCATGCCTAGGAGAGTTGTTTGTGCAATCAAGAACATGTCTGCTTGTGCTCTGCTGCCTTTGTCCTGTGTAGGCCTTTTGAGGGAAACTTTCTCCACTATGGCTGCCAGAACCTTCTAGAAGAACTTTGCCTCCCCTTAAGGGACTAAACTTTCACCTAGCTGCCTCCCCTTAAGGGACTTTTGTTTTTTCTACTAACAATAAATTTATTTTCATTAAATTATTAGGTAATCTACACAAGCCAGGAGATCTGCCTGCCTTCCACACACAGCCTGTGCTGCAAAGCTCAGTATGGGGACACAGGGTGTTCCCATCTGAGTAGATGTCTTAAACTCTAAAGGATTCTGAGTAAATTTGACCACTGCAATTAATGGTTCCACAGCCCTGCACAATGATGGACAACTTTAGAGTTACATGTGCAGCAGATCAGGGAACTCAGAATTTTCTCTGCCTTGACATCAAGTTATTCTGGGTACCAACACTTACCTATGACATTTTAGGAAAAAAATAAAAAGGATTTACCATTGTCCAGAGTTAGTGGATACAATTAAGTCACGTGTCTGTCCAACCTGTGTGTTATAACTGTTCTCCAATGTTTTTGAGATTCATGTAACTGTCATTTGTCCATGTTCTCCTGTGTGTTAATTTCTGTCCAAACAAAGTGGCCACTTCAAACTTCTTTCATTCTATATTGTGCACAAAAAAAAAAGAAAATTAAATTAAGTTTACTTTTGGCATGCTTCTTTAATTTTTTTAAAGGCCTGATTTGAACCCAGGTTCTTAAGTTTGTACACTGGTTATCTGAAGGTTTTATTTCTTATCTGTCCAAATTATTTTCTTTACAGGTATTATAATTGAAATTCCCTTTCTACTTTTTTTTTCTTGTTTTCATACCTCTGAAGACCTGCTTTTTGACCCTTAGGGGTTCACTAACAGATTTTTTTTCCTCCTACTTAACCAGGCTTCTGAGAGCTGTGCCATCCTCCCTCTGACCAGAGAATAATTTAAAAATTCCTGGATTAATTCATACTCTGCCACTTGGACAGTGACACAAGCCTTCCCCTGCAATCCCTTCCCTTCAATGAAACAGCCTAAATAACTTTGGTTTTATCAGTTCTTTAGTTGTTGTATTGTAACTTTAGTCATGGCTAGATATATAATTCTGTTTTCCATCACTTGTCAAAGTATTTCAATAAGTTCATAAAATATTTCAATAAGTTCAAAGGTGCAAGATGTCAGTGCCAGCATAAGGAAACTGGATCAACCATCTCAGCTCTGGCAGTGCCATTAATTAGAGCTGCATACTTTAAATAATATTTCTAAATGTGTTTTTTTCCAATGTATGTGTCTGTTCAGTACAAACACTAGGATAAAAATCTCTTATATAAATGTATGTATGTGTATGATATCCTTAAACAGCATCTTAAGATCTGTCTCTCTATGATAGCAATGTATGTACCTCTGCTCAGTACAACCTTTATAAACTGCCATCCCCAAATTTATTTATTAGAACCTTATTTATGAGTGTATGTATGACATACTGTTCACTTTTAAGAATTCTATAATGTAGTTATGGCATATGCAAGAAATTGTGTTCCACAGCTGGAGATTCTCTTACTGTACAACCTGTGGACAGTGCCCTAGCAGGTATTATATACCTTGTTACAGCCTCAAGTGAAACATACATATACAAATATTGAGTTACCCGTACATACTAAAACTGTTTTATATATCTGTTATACTTTACACATGTTACTTTTAATATTTTTAAGAAAAACTAGGTTTTACTTCTGGTGAAATCATGGGACAGTCTGAATGTAACCAATTTGGGCAAGAACTAAGTATTTCCTGTCTGCTATTGATGTGTGACAATGCCCCCCTTCCTTTTCCTTCTCAGAGCTATAATTCAAAATCTGGGGACAAATGACACAGCCTTCATTTGAGACAGTCCTAGAAGATATTGGTTTTAGCCTCTTTATTATCTTGGATTTGTTTCTATGTTAGAACTCTTTTTGCCTTTCATGATTTAAATCCATTCTACTTTGAGTACCTAAATGACCTTAAAGACCTTAAAGAACAAATTGTAGGCTTTACTGCATAGGTTTTATGTCAACTTGACACACCTGAGCAAAGAAAGTTCAATAATTGCCTTCATTGGACTGGCCTGTGCCCATTGTGGGCAATGCCATCCTTGGCCAGATATTTCTATATTGTATACAATAGGCTGAGCATGAGCCAACATCACAAGCCAGTAAGTAGCATCCTTTCCTAGCCTATGCTGCAGTTACTACCACCAGGCTCCTACCATAAGCTTTTGTTATTAGTCAGAATATTTTGCCACAACAATTAAGAATTTATTAAGAGTGCTTAAGTCAATGTTCAAGCTTTACTTAGGTATTATATAGTAATTAAAATACCAGGTTCATTCAAATGATCCTCTTGGAGGTTTACCAGCCATACTTAAAGGTCCAATCTGATTTGGAAAGAGGGATTTGAAGGGAAAATCTTTCTGGCCTTTACCCTCTAAGATCCACTTAGGTCCTAGGGTACTACATGGGCAACTTTCTACATGTCCTATGGCAGTGAGTCACTAGTCATCCGGGGCCAGGGAGGTCTTGGAGATTCACGTAAAAGGACTTAATCTGGCCAGTGTCCAGTCAAGGGAGGAAAGTCCATATAGAGGAGAAACTCCTCATGCTTCAAAGGGAAGCCCTGCTCAAACAAGACCTGACTTTGTCCTCACGTAGATGGAAATGGTGAAGAGAACCAGGTGCAGGGCCCGAGTGACCCCCTAACGACCAGAACGTCAACTGACCTTAACAACAAAACTAATTTTATTTATCTGAGCTAACTGTGTGGTTTTAAACACCCAAACAGGAAACTTTAATCAAAAGCAGATAAAATGAAATAACATTACCGAGAGACAGGTGAGAGACCTACTGTGCCAAGTTAGAAACCTGTGTCATATTAGAAAATATCTCAGATATAGGTGACAGATTTAATGTACCATGCCAGAAAATACCACCTTCTATATTCTCATGGTTATGGCTCTCATTCTGGAGCCCCATGTACAAAGCTGGCTCTCATTCTAGAGCTCTGTACACTAAAACTTTTTTTTTCCATTTCCTCAGAAATAGAGTACAGGTCTTCTCTCCCTCTGGAGACCCTAGACCAGTAACTACTAATTGCTAATGAACCCAGAATACAACCCCCCCAACTCATTGGTACTGTGAAGTCCCTGCACTGGTATATGTAAGACTCAACTAGCTTGTCTTTTCAGTTGCAGAGAAAATGTCCACTAAGTACTGGGCACTATCTAAACCAAAACTACCTGGCAGAGCACCCAGAGCAGCCAAGATGGGAAACCAGATTCTAACCCTCTAGCCTGACAGCTGTTCCCTGGAGACCTCGTCCCCCCAACCCCCACCCCCAGCTCTGAAGCAGATATAGAAGAGAGAACAGCATATCATTTCCTTATCATAATCAAAAGGCTGGAATGTTAGGTCTGGGCTTTCCAGAATTCCAAGGGACACAAAGAGGTCCACTTCCTCCAGAGTCTGTCAATCTTCTGACCTGATCCCCTGTACCTGAAGTGCTGCCCCATAGCTATAAATAGATGTGCCCCAGTCGCCATCTTGCCCCTGCTCCTACTCCTGTTCCAACACGTGCCAGCAGGTGGCCCACTCTGGCAGTCCCAATGGAAGTAAATTATGTTCCCTTGGTGATTTAAGTCTCATGTGCCTTTTTATTGGTGGTTTGTGCCTTTGTAACTTAATAAAGACCTTCAAGTCTATGGTTCTAATAACCACAGTGAGCAACACAAACGACAGTGCAGGGAATCTCTTTCTTCTGGGCTGTCAATGTGAATCAAGACAAGATCTACCCATAAAGTCAAAAGTCAAAGGAAGATATGATGAGTTTTGTTTTATCAGCAGAAATATTTATAGGCCCTATCTCATATATCTACCCTAAAATGCCATGGCACTAGTTAGAATTTAAGTCAGAAAATTCAAGAGAAAGTAGCAACCTAGCAGTCTAAACACTGTCAGAGTATCATGGCCTTCATGACATTTTAACGTTTTTTTTTCTTTACTTAAATTACGTTAAAAAATTATCACAATGGCCCTGCATTCCCATCCTCAAATCTTGTAGGGCAGAAGATAAAGATTCAGTCATTCTGGGTTTCAAACAGCACCAACTACTTGGCTACACAGATGCTAAATTTGAAGACACTATGGGCTGTGTTCTTGGATTCTGCATGAAAAGATTTGAATTGGTGTTGCAAGTATGCTGATGGGGGCTGTGGAGAATCCCTCTCTTTGTGTGGAACATACTTGTGTTACTGGAAAGACACCCCAGCAGTTTACAAAATCTGCACATAGTCTGCAAGAGTCCTGTGAATTGTGTTTCAATTAATTCCATTTTTTTTTTTTTTTTAGAAAGCTAGGACTTTAGTTTTAGAATTCTTATGGGCACCTCAGGGTGGATTGAATGAAGGGAAATAATTCCTTGTAAATTTCCACATAGTTGAATATGTAAGGTTTTAGTCAGGTGGAATGTCTTGTCACAGTCAGCTAGTTTCTGAAACTAGAATCCTTTGACATTATTAAGAATCAATTAAGCTTTATTCCCCTGGGTATTGTTATGGTCCCCTGGCAATTTATTCAGGGAAATTTCACAGCCTCTTTGTAGGTGAAGTATAAATGGAACTGATTTAGATCAAGGACAGCTTTAAAACTAATGAGTGAATCCCAAAGACAGATTAATGAAAAGCTTTACAAGACACTTCCTCAACCCTCTTGTCTACATGCGCTCAACTTTAGAGCCTTTAGCAGTGTCCACTAACTTTTTTCTGAACCAAGAGACAAAACTAAGGATAATTCTTGTTAGGAACTCAATAAAAATAGCATGGACTTGTATAAGCATAACTAAAAGCCTACAATATACAGCATGGAACTTTCGATCCATCTTCAGAAAAGGAGACAGTTGGTTTTACTATAAGAAATTATGAAAGTCATAATTAATAATATTATTGGTGGGTGTGTTAAAAAAGCAGATCATGGGTCTAAGCTTTTAGTGAATTTATTTTGAACCTCCTGAAGCCAACGCTGCAAATTTCTACATTCTAATGAGTGAACTAAAAACATATATTTCAAAGCAAATAGCACTCATAAATTACATTTATGACACATGAGGTTGCTGACTGCTGTGCGGGGAGCAGGACTGATGGTGCTAATATGCACTCTAGCGTCATTTTCTCGGTTCCCAACATGCTCTAATTCCACACTACAAATCTTTAAATGGCAGTTATATTTTAATTAATGTGATTATGTGCTGCCATTAGCAAACCCTCCCCCAGCACATTTCTCCTGCCAGGCCCGTGAATGCCAGTAAACCATTAACATAAAAGGGCTGTTTGCTTATTAAATTCATCCACACAAATAGGCAAGGGTTGCAATTGTTGATTTGCCACAGAAAGAGCGGAATGAGAAGGAGTTGCTCTGTGCCTGGCAGTTGCAATTATCTGGTGTAATTAAGTCTAATTTATAAACCCCCCTCAAATGAGAAAGTAACAATTTTTGTTAATTAACAAGAGCATTTGTAAAGCTCGTTAACTCCATCATTCACAGCCCGCCTGGAAAAATGGGAGCATATGGCTGTTACAATGGGACATGTTGCTTATGTGTATTTGTGCATTAATCTGTTTGGAAGGTCTAATGATTGAAATGGGAACAAGAAATGGATGTTATATTAGTGAGTAAAGAAGATCTACTGTTTTCATTTATCTTTACGGCAATGTGAGTGCTTTGTCATTATCTTCTGCATACGGTTTCATTATTCTGATACAGCTCTCCACATGGCCTCATACCATCATGCCCATAAGCCTGCAGGGTACAAGAGCACTTATCTTTCCTGATGACTGTTGAATCATTTAAAACAAGTTATTAGTGAAACAATTAAAATGATATTGGTTCACAATTGTATTTATAGCTGGCAGGCATAATGGAACATTCTGAATAGCAGTCGGGGGTTCTGAGAATGGATGGAAAATGCTGTTAATCAGAGACAAGAGAAACCTCTAAAGACAACCTAAATCGCAAGAGCATGTTAATTGTATTGGAGCATTTCATTTAATTGAGAACAAAGGGAAGGTAAAAATCATATTATCAATGTTTTATGAACATGAAGAAATAGGAAAATTACCATGTCATTTGTCACATATATTCTTTGAAAGTGAAAATTAGAAGGGTGATATTTAACTTTAACCAGAGCAGGCTAAATACATCTGTGTTGTTAGACATTTTCATTTTCAAAGGGTCTACCAAAATAAAATATAACAAATTAATTGACTCATAAATACAGAGAAAGACAGTATGAAGATGATCCCACATACAAGGCAAGATTTCAGCCAGTCTTAAAGAAATGTTAAATGACTATAAAGGCAGGAAAGCTGGCCCTGACTCAGCTCCAGTCATGAGTCTTAGAATCACTGCAATCAGTATATCTGTGAGGGGTCTATATTTTTTTCTTGTCTAGAGGATGCTGGAATTTATGAGAGGTAATGCAAATAGATTGATGACAAAATTGTACTTTCATATAAGATAATTTGTCTTAAACATGCCTTGAGTGGGATTCTGAATAGAAACTGTCAATCATACCACATTGCATGTAGACTTGGGGTAAGATTATATGTGCTTGGAGTGGAAGACTAAAGAGTTCAGATAGGTACCAATAAGAAGAGGTTGACTGGAACAAACAAAGATTATGCTAAACTTTTCCTCCAATCAACTACCTCATTTGGGTATTTTATTTTTAGCAGTTCATTATGTGAAGGAGCTAGATTTGTTCCTATTGGTTTATTTGGAAACTGCTGTTTGAACTCTATATTCAGTGAAATCAAATCAAACATCTTGAGTTTTTGATAACAATCACACTACTTTTATTTAGGTTTAGGTCTCTTCACAATAGCGACGAGCTAGAACCAACCCAAATGCTCCTCAGCTGATGACTGGATAACGAAAATGTGCTACATCTACACAATGGAGTTCTATGCAGCGGTAAAGAAAGATGACATCATGAACTTTGCAGGTAAATGGATGGAACTCGAAGCTATTATGCTAAGTGAAGTAACAGTCCCAGAAAAAAAAGTGAATGGTTTCCCTCATTTGTGGTTGCTAACACCAAATCCCCAGTTGGCAGACAAACTGAGCAACTTTATTACTATAATTCTTTGTATCTGAAAGCAACTGTGCTATTATAATGTGAATCTCTTAATGGGCTCTAGAATTGACCTACCACTTATATTCACACATTGTAATTACCATATATGGGTGGAATGTACGTATTCATATTCTAGAGTAATATAAATTTAAGTGAAAAAAGATGAATCCCAAACATACCCAGGAAGTAACATACAGTTCATTCCCAGAGGTCATAATTTTGATACATATATGTTGTTTATAAGAGCATAATTTGAAATAATACAAAGGGAGGGAACAAAAAAAAGTATTGATAGCTTTGTAGAATAATTTCAGCATAATCCCTGAGTTATTGAAATATTATAATAATATATAATTTACATTGTAAATTTATATTAAATTCTTATATAACCATTCAAAAATGTCCATTAAAGCATACATGTAATTTAGAATGTAAAGTTATATTTCTTTTTACCTGCCTGTAACTTTACTGTTAAAATGTGAATCCCTAAATGTGTTTTGGAATTAATCTACAGTTTATTTTCAGACTTAGTACTTTCAATTTATGTGTGGAGTGTATATATATATATATATATATATTTATACATATGCATATTTTTGGAGTAATATAAAATTAAAGGGAACAAAGCAGAGAGAGAAAAACCTGTTCCAAGAACTGACCAAAATAGTAAACTCCGGCATTGAAAAGGTTAAAAAAGACTGAGAAAGAGATGCAAGACAGGACTTAACATGTATGGCAGAATCCATGAGCTCTGAAGGGGGCTGGGGGGAGCACGAGGGGTGGGCATGGATGGGGAAATGAGTCTAAATTTGATTAAGAAATGCTGTATGAAATGCGCTAAATGAAAATTAACTTAAAAAAAATTAACACTAGCTAGCAATCCAACATGGTGAATGCCAAACAGAAGTTATGTAAATGAAAACCAATATACAGAAAATTTCTCTATCAGGGCTGGAGAGATGGCTCAGTGGTTAAGAGCACTGACTGCTCTTGCAGAGGACCAGGGTTCTATTCCCAGCACCCACATGGTGGCTAAGAACCATCTGTAACTCCAATTCCAGGAGACCTCCAGTTCCAGGGGAATCTGAGACCCTCTTCTGACCTCCACGGCATTGCACGACACGGGTGCACAAAACTACATGCAGACAGTACATACATACGCATACATAAATAAATAAAATTAAACAAATAATTCTCTTAAGATTTTAATGAGATAAACCTACTGAAATTTCTTTTCAGAGCTTGAAGGAAAGGACGAGATTGCTTTCATTTGTTGTCTTGTTAATCAGGATATCCATTATGAAATGTGTCACTACATATTTCATTTGAAGTGATGTAGAATAAGAGGCTAAGGAGATGGCTTAGTGTTAGTAAAATGTTTGATGCACAAACATTAGGATATGAGTTTTGCTCACCAGAACCCACATAAGAGACAAATGTAGCTGTATGCATCTGCAGTTCTAATACAGGAGGATGGAGACAGGAGGACCCTGGGTCTTATTCACCACCTGGTCTAGCTGAAATGCTAAGTTCCTGTTTTAGTGGGAAACCCTATCTCAAAAGGTAGGTGGAGGGATGACAGCCAATGTAGACCTATGGCCACCTATACACAAACAGGGATGTGCACCTACTGTCATATATATACACATACACACACACACATCCACATACAAACACAAAGAAACAAACACATGTTGACTAAAGCAGAGTAAGCTATTTTTTTCCAAAACCCAATTTTTGTATTGAAGTTTTGCATATTTTGTACATTTCTTAATCAAATTTAGACCCATTCCTCCTTCTTGCCCCCCACCCCACCAGAGCTCATGCATTCTGCCATACATGTCTTTCATCTTTCTCTCAGTCTTTTTTATTTTTAATTTTTGGAAGAAGTTTACTGTTTCAGTCAGTTCTTCAGTCTAGTCTTTGTTGTTGTTGTTGTTCCTTCCAATTTGTAGTCTTCCAAAATATGCATATATATATATATATATATATATGCCACACATATACCAAGATTATGACATCTGAAAATAAACTATAGGTTGATTCTAAAACATGTTTAGGGATCCACATTTTGACACTAGAGTTGTATGCAGGTAAAGAAAAAAATTACTTTACATTTCTACATTACATTGCAAGTTGATGAGTAACATCAGGTATTATATTTACTAAAAGTGAAAGAAAAAAACAATTATTCAGTTTGCCTTACAAACAGAGGTTTATTTATAAGGAAACTCTTAATGCAGATGATGTTACATAAAGAAGTATGTGATTTTGAGGTATTGGATCTCCTAATCTGAAAACTTTAGTATTGGCAGAGAATTAAATTTGTAGTGTCTTGTGATCCCACAAAGGAAATGAGATCAATAAAGTCATCTCCCCAAAATACTTGTTGAAGCACTCAGTAAATGTTTAACTATAAATATAAGGACATAATTAGATTAAATGAGCCATTAAAACATCTAGTTTAGTAGCTAATGATATGTTAATGATTACCTAAACATGGATTTGTATTTGAAATAGTTTCACCCTTAAAACTTTTTCAATATAAAATGATATTGAAAGAAATATCATGCTTTTTAAATTTTTTTTTTATTTTTATTTATTTCTTATGTGTATGAATGTACTGTCTGCATGTAGGTTTGTGCACCTTTGTCATGCAATGCCTCGGAGGTCAGAAGAGTGTGTTGGATTCCCCTGGAACTGGAGTTAAAGATGGTTCTCAGCAGCCATGTGGGTGCTGGGGTTTGAACCTGGTTCTTCTGCAAAAGCAGTTGGCACTCTTAACAACTAAGCCATCTCTCCAGCCCTGAAATATCATGCTTTTTGATAGAGTTTTCTGACATCAAAAGGCAGAGTTATGTGCAAATTAAATAAGGTAAAAAAAGCATCAGTCTCTAGTGGGTATTTCCAATGTATATTCATATTTTTTTTTAATTTTCCTAGTGAGACATGCATGAACATCTCCTCACCCCTGATAAAGTACCTATGACAGAAAAAAGAGAAGACTTCACTGAGGTCTGGCTGGATAAGTCAATGAGATTCTTGGGATTTCTTGTAGGAAAATGGGTGGTGATATGTGTGACATGAAGGCAAGTGCATGACTGGTAAGCCCACCCAAGCATGGATGAGAATGCAGGAAAGCTACTTGCAAGCACGAGTCCCTTCTTCCCCCAAATGCTTACTGCTTATGTAATCTTGGAGAGGGACTTGCAAAACTTGTAACTTTCTGAGCTTCCCAAGTTTTTGGAGTTGCAAGAACTTCTGATTCTTGTGTTCATCACACATTCTTCCTTAAGGGAACGCCACAATTCTGAAGAAATAACTATACAATATAAATGAAAGTTTTTATTTAATGGTAAAGTATAGCCAATCTTACAGAGGGCAAGATTAATTTCTGAATTGATAATATAAAAATTGATTGGCAAGACATATCGCAAAAACATCTCTAACTATCCTATGATTATAAATATACCCATGTACAAGCCAGTTGCTACAAAACTAAATATAAATCCGTTTATCTAAGCCAATGTTACTAAGATGCTCCATTAAAATAAGATCCATTGAAACTAACAATGGGAGGAGAATTTTATGTTCCCACAGGTAAAAATCACCAATCTAAATGCCTGAAAAACATACAACTTATGGCTGTGCAGGATGAACTGGGGAATGCCAGCAGAGAGGTTGACCCATCTGAACATTAAGGAATGAGGAACCTCAGACTGCCTGAGTCACGGACACTGAGCATCTCTCTGAATAATATTGGGGTTGACTGTTTATAATGGACCCTAATGAAGTTTACCTTCCAGGTGCTGAGAAACCTTCCTACCTCTCACCCGCCCCCACCCTTTTTTATTTTTTTTGTAAAAAGAAAAACATGATTGGAATGGAAACCACTCTCCTAACTTGTAAACTAGAGCCACTGTGTTACAGTGGTAATTTCCTAAAAAACAGCATAACCGTATTAACTGATTGATAGGACATAGGAACTGTGAAAGGATATTTCCCTAACTATAAGCCAAATTCATAGTAAAGTGTTATAAGTTGTGTAATTACGACCAAATATATTACTACAGGAAAACTCTCGACATCAGCATGAATTATTCTGCCTAGAGAATGTTGTGCTTAGGGGATTCACCCCCCCCCCAAATTATAAAGGCCTTTTGCCTATAAGTGGGATATGCAAGGAGAAAGGCAGTAAGTCCCTGTTGTCGAAGGACCTGGTGTGTGAGCTGACAAATGTTATGAGATGTCACTTGCTAGTTTACAACTGGGCCTCTGAGTGCTAGAGACATACCAAAGGCCACAAAGCAATAAGCCAAAATTTGGTCTCCTTAGACAAGCACAGACTCCTCCAGTCAATAGCAGCTACACCTCAACAGCCTGGAGCATACTGTGCAACAGTGGCAGCCAAGTTATCTAATAATTTATACTATATATATAGCCCAAATCTACTGGCTATGAGCTCTCTCTTAGAGAATACTCAACAGCGATGCCCACAGTTGTGTCCTCTGGTGGTTGGGCGATGTTGTGAGCCACAGTAAGCAACTTGTCACCCTTTACTGAAAACCACAGTTTTGCAGAATTAGCATCATTACAGATAATACCATCTGTGTCATTGCTCACAGCTGTAGCTCTCGACATAATAATGTGTACTGCTAAATGCCTGTTACATCCAATACCTTGTGCTTTGTTAATCATGACTAAAAAGGGTATCACTGGAAAGCTGTAATCTATGAAGGGAAACAACTGTAATAGACTGGAGTCCAAAAGGACAACTCCCAAAGAAATTAGTACTTTTTTCTTCTCACCCACTTGTTGCCGCTTCCCAAAGCCCAGGGAACAAATTGGGAAGAGGAAGGCGTGGTAGATTGTAAGTCTTGATGGCTAGGCGGTTGATCACTGAGACTACAGAAAGTAGGTCTGGACACTTCCCGATGATTTCAACCTGTCGTGTATACAAGCTTCTCACTGGTCTATGGGAACCTTGGGTTGTTCAAAATTTGGACATAGATACTGTGCAAAACTGCACCAAGTTACCTAATTTGTATGACATAATGAGTGACATCAATGCTATCTGCAAACAACTGTGCAATGTGATCCCTAAATAATTACAATTATATTATATATTAACATCTATTATATGTCCCATTGTCTCTCTCTCAGCTAGTTGTATTGGGTGCTTTGGGATCTTAATATTACAAATTTCATGCTTAAAACATATTTTGTGGGGCTGGAGAGATAGTCAGCAGTTAAGAACCATGCTACTGTTGCAAGAAGGAGGTTTGTTCCCAGCCACCCACTGAGCAGATGAGTACATCTGGAAACACCTCCATTTCCAGGGCCATCGTATTCCCTCCGTCATCTCTTCGTCTCACAGTATTAACATGCATGGGTGGTACGACAAACAGCAGGAAATATACATCTTCATAAAATAAAAAATAATTACAAAGTTTTAAAGCATATTTTGTCACAACAAAGACTTTAGGAGCAGGGTTTGTACAGATTTTTTTTCATTCCTTGTATTCAGAATTGTTAAATAAGGAGAATGGGGAGTGGGGAGGAGACCTTGCTTTCCTTAATGATAAATGTTGTCTGCCTTCATTCTCTTTTTGGGTGAGAGAACAACAGTAAGTGATAAGTCAAACTAAAGGCAAGACTCCGACCAGAACTACAGACCGTCCTTGTTTTCCCAGATCCCAATACCCTTAAATATTCCTCTGGTTTCTGTGCAGCCAAAAAAAGCAAGGAAATGTGAGGAAATTAGAATTGCTGTTTGGTTATGCTAGCAAGAGGTCTTTCCTAATTGATAAAGGAATCCAGTGTGGTTTTATAATGCATCCAGTAAAGTCTAAATTGTTTTCTCAGACATGTGAAATGGATGTCAGAGCCTGCTGTCTGTTTTGAGAAAGTCTCTCCAAGGTCTTGGGTATTTTAATTTGCTACCCAAACCATCGGTTTCCAAGTGGAGCATACTCTGGCAAAGTCCTTTTGCCTCGTTTTTTTGAATAATGTCAAGTAATTATTTTTTTTTTTTTTTTTATTTTATTTATTCTGTATGTGGATGAATGTACTGTCTGCATGTTCGTCTGTGCACCGTGTCGTGCAATGCCCGCGGAGGTCTCAGAAGAGGGTCTTCGGCTTCCCCGGAACTGGAGTTTCTACTTTCTCCGGAATTGGAGCTTACAGGACGGTTCCTTACGGCCACGACCTGTGGGTGCTGGGAGAGCGCACCGGTCCCGCAGAGCAGTCGGTGCTCTTAACAAACCGGCTAGGCTATCTCTCCAGCCCCAAAGTATTATTTCTTATCATTAGTCGCCTATAGCAGGGTCTATGTCCCATGTAATTTTGGGTCACTACCAATCATTGACCCATTACACCCTCATCCTGTTTCTTTCTTCTTCCGATGTTTATTTACGTCTTTGTGGTTTTTGTTTTTATTTTCAATGTGTCTAGAAAAAATCCCTAGGGCTATGCTTTTCCTCTTATAATTGGCTGTTAATTGATGTTTTGTTGTATAATCAGCCATCATTTCTTCATTTCTTCTCATCTAGTTGATACACAATTTACCCTTTCCCTTACCCCACCCACCCACCGCCCCCAGATCATAACTGTGCCATAAGACGGTGAGGCCCTGCATCTTTTCCCGTCTGTTTTTTGTTTGTGTTTGTGTTGTTAGGACTTCACATTTTCCGCCTTTACCAGGTCCTCCTGGAGAGCAGTCTGGCTCTAACACTGAGCCATCCTCTTCCACCACGCCCGGTGAACACTTTTTAAGATGGTTTTCAGCCATCTTTACTTCCTGGTGAAATCTCTGTTCAGCTATTTACTCCATCTTTTGAGTAGGGTCATCATTCTTATCTGTGTACATGGTTATTTACCAAAGACTTCTAAGGCAGATGGAAAGTATCGACTTATTTCTCTTTTTTTTCTGAATCTTCTCTCTCCTCTCTCTCTCACTCCCTCTCTCCTCTCCCCGCGCTCTCCTCTGATATATATATATGATATAAGTATATAATATATAATATAATATAGGTGTGTGTGTGTGTGTGTGTGTGTGTGTGTGTGTGTGTGTGTCACAGTGTACATGGGTGCAGGTCATAAGATAACTTTCAGCAATTAGTTCTTTCCTTTCACCATGAGGGTTCCAGGAAGTGAACTCAGATTGTCAGTCTTGGTAGCAAGCACCTTTTTCTTCTGAGCCATCTCACTGTTCCTTGGCTTACTTCTTAACTCCTGCTTTGACAACACATACTGTCTGAGTTCCTGGAAGCCTGTCATTGTCTCCCTGATGTCATCATTTTTCTTGGTAACTGTTCCACACATTGAAGGATTTTTGTTACCATTTCTAATACTTTTTCACATCCATCCAGTCATCCACATTCATCAACATGAATACTACCTCATCTCACCAGAAATCTTCCCAGCTTAGAACCTCTTCCCATTTGCACGTCAGCATCCACAAGCCAGATCAACATTAAACCCTCATATCCTCATTCTCTTCCTGTGGCTTTGTACTAGGATGTCACTAGATATGTCATTATTTCAAAATTTTAGACCCCTATTTCACTAGCTCACTCACATAGTTCCTTGAATAACTTGAATCTGTCACTGAGTCTCTGTGGAACTTTCTCCATACATTCATTGTTTATGAATTTCTTGATCTCGAATCACTACGAAACTTGGACAACTGAAAGTTGCTCATTTTTTTGATGTTAGCAAGGGTGTTAAAAGGAAGTATAGCCAAGCAGATGTAAGAGTTGATTACCACAAAGATTTGATGTGTCACAGTTTTTCATGTTCAGGACATGCATCTGGATAGGTCTCTTAACCAAGCAGGTCCTGGATCACCATCAGACATCATTTCCTACTCAGTAGCATCTCTTCTGCTGTGACTCTTTCCCTGTAAAACCCAGTTCTAGATCAAAAGCAAATAATTTTCGTCTTGGATACCTGTGGTAATGAGTGTTCTGTTATTTTAAAATCACAACCTTAGACATTATCACTATTACAGCAGTTGTATTTTCTACATGATTTGCTCATATTATTTCTTACTCTATTGATGTATTATCTGAGGTGTGAAAAAGGAGAGCTTCCGGCCATGACGTGAAATTTCCTCTCTCCTTTTAATAATTACCTCTGAAGAGGACAGAAGACAGGCTGTGCCATGGCCTGTGTAAAGCTGAGCCTTCTCACCTTAGTACCCCTTCATCTTCACTTAGACATAGTTCACTGTACTTCCTCTTTTACTCTTCTCTTCTTACATACACATAAACACACACACACACACACACAGAGAAAGAGAGAGAGAGAGAGAGAGAGAGAGGAGTGTGTTCCCAAATCTTATCCTCTTACTGTCTACTAAAATGGTGTTTAAGGAAATCAAGTTCATTTAGATAGCAACTCATATCCTTCCTCAGAAGAAAATTACATAAAGTCAGACATACTAAAAACAATAAGATATATGCTTCTACCAAATTTCATAATCCCTCAGGAGTAACCCAAAGAGTTAGTTCCCAGGAAAAGAAATAATAGATAAGAAGAGAGCAGTTGTTTCTATAACATCAACATAAATTGCCATTAAATTTCAGAACAGTTGATAGTTTTCTGAAGACGATGTTTTTACTCAGGATGAGGAGACTCAAGGGGAAAAGAGCTCACGAAATTGTTTCTTTATATGGGCAATGGCTAAGGATGGAATGGAAAGTTAAAGTTTAGTTGACCATAATATATTGCTCTTCTGAACACTGGGGTATAAAATATATGGAAATTGTTTATTTATTCATTTGTGCCATTTTGTATTAGATACGTTATTGGACTTCTTCAGTTTCTTTCTTTGAATTCAAATTATTTATGTAATTCCCCAATGCTCATTTTAACTACATATTTTACTGGAATGCTAATTGTATCAGATGCAAGATAGAGAGAGGCAGAGAAGAAAAGAGAGAACTTCCCTTTAAATAGGTTCAGGTAAGAAAGAAGGGGCAGCCACTAGTCAGAGGGGTTGATGATCATGTTGATATGTCATTACAAACAGAGATAGTTTTCTATTGGTAATGTTTGCAATGGATCCCCTCAGCTCTAGAAATGGGCACCTCATGCTTTTGTCATGCCAAATATTCCAGTTACTTGCTATTTCTTTTTTATTTTTTTATTTTTTATTTTTTTTGTCTTTTCGAGACAGGGTCTCCCTGTAGCCCCAGCTGTCCTGGAACTCACTCTGTAGACCAGGCTGGCCTTGAACTTACAAAGATCCGCCTGCCTCTGCCTCCTTTCTTAAAGCATAAGAGCATGAAAGGATTACCTTACTCCAGGTTACAAATTAAATATGTCAGTTTGGTATATGCAAACAATTCTTCCAGAAAATATTGAAAAAACATATTCATATGGATTTCTATTTAAACTAAGCAGAACAAAAATCCTAAAATATTCTCATTGACTAATACAGAAAATTAATTCTTAATGCTTCAAATTGTAAACCTTCATAGCTCTTCTGTTTATTTAATTTTTCATTAAATAATTTTAAAATTTTATTTAATGTTTATTTTTAAAAGCAAAAGTAAAACATAATATTAGCCCCCATATATATTTTTTCACAAAAAATTTGTGCTGCTTTTCATAAAGTCAAAAATACTCTGAGTATTAATACTACCATCTTATCTTTTACTTTTATTCTTTTTATCTTCACACTATCATGTATTTTCAGAACACATCCTTGGAGGTTGGAGAAATAAACTTTTTCTTTGAATTTACTAACTTAATTACTTCAGATCAGGAATCAAAATATTAAAAATCATAATCTTATAATTTTTGTTGTAGAGGTCTTTTGTATCTTTGGTTAGTTTTGTTCTCAGGTATTTTATTATTTTTGATGCTATTTTGAGTGGGAAGGTCTTCTTATATTCCTTCTGCACTTATTTTGGCGTAAGGAAAGGCTACTGATTTTTCTAGGTTAATTTTGTAGCCCACCAATTTACTAAAACTCTTAATCATTTGTAGACATTTTCTGGTGTTTTTAGCATACCTTAGGCAAACTATAAACTCCTGAAGAAGGAGATTGAAAATGACAACAAAAGATGAAAGACCTCCTATGCTCATGGATTGGGAAAATTAATATAGTAAAAATGTCTATTTTATCCAAATTGATATACCGATTCAATGCAATTCCAATCAAAATCCCCATGAGCTTCTTCACAGACTTGGAAAAAAATCCTTAAATTCATATGGAAAAACAAAAGACCCCGAATAGCTAAAGCAACCCTGAGTGAAAAACGCAATACAGGGGGGATTGCTCTACCAGACTTCCAACTATATTACAGGGCCATAGTCATAAAGACAGCCTGGTATTGGAACAAATACATACCTGTTTACCACTGGAACAAAATTGAAGATCCAAACTTGAGCTCATACAATTTCAGCCACCTCATATTTGACAAAGGGCGGGGGGGGGGAACCTCAATGGAGGAAGGATAGCATCTTCAGCAAATGGTGCTGGCAAAATTGCTTCACAATTTGTAGAAGAACGGACTTAAACCCCTACCTCTCACCTTGTACAAAAATAAACTCCAAGTGGATCAAAGATCTCAATGTGAAACCTGAAACCCTGAAAGTGATAGAAGAAAAAGTTGGCAACAACCAATAAGACATAGGCGTAGGAAGACTTTCTAAATCAGACAGCAGCTGCACAGGAAATAAGGTCAATTGTCGACAAATAGGACCTCATTAAACACAAAAGCTTCCGTACAGCAAAAGAAACAATCAAGGAAGTGAAGAGAAAACCCAGAGTGGGAGGAAATCTTCACCAGTGATACATCTGAAAGAGCACTAACAACAAGAATATATAAACTACTCAAAAACAATGAAGAAACTAATGACCTATTCAAAAGATGGAGTAAAGAGCTGAACAGAAACTTCACCAGTGAGGAAGTAGATAGCTGAGAAACATCTTAAAAAGTATTCTGCTAAAAAATGAAAAAAAAAAAAAAAAACCTGAAAGATGCAGGACAGTTATGGCAGAATACATGATCTGGGATGGGGTGGTGGTGGTGGGGGGGAAGGGAAATATGCCTGATCTGAATTGGAAAATGATGTATGAAATGCACAAACCATCAATAAAAATTAAATTTAAAAAAATGAAGAAAAAAAAGTATTCAACATAGCAGGGTGTGGTGGCGCACGCCTTTAATCCTAGCACTCAGGAGGAAGGGGCAGGCAGATCTCTGTGAGTTCAAGGCCAGCCTGGTCTACAGAGTGAGTTCCAGGACAGCTGGGGCTACAGGGAGACCCTGTCTCGAAAAGACCAAAAAAAAAAAAAATATTCAACATCATTAATAATTAAGGAAATACAAATTAAAACCACTCTCAGATATGATCTCACTCCAATATGACTGGCTGAGATCAAGAAAACAAAAGACACCAAATGCTGGAGAGGTTGTGGGGAAAGGGGAACACTCGTTCATTGCTGGTGGGAATGTAAACTTGTACAACCACTATGGAAAGCAACCATTATGGAGAACCCTTAAAAGATTCAAAATGAGCCTACCGCCTGACCCAGTCATACCACTCCTGGATATATACCCACAAGACTCATCCTACTGCAAAGATATATGCATATCCATGTTTACTGCAACTCTTTTCACAATAGCAAGGAGCTGTTACCAACCTAAATGCCCCTCAACTGAGGAGTGGATGACAAAAATGTGGTACATCTACACAATGGAGTACTATTCAGTGGTAAAGAAAGATGACATCATGAACTTTGCAGGTAAATGGATGGAGCTCAAAGCCATTATGCTGAGTGAGGTGACACAGTCCCAGAAAAAACAAATGGCCAATGGTTTCCCTCATTTGTGAATGCTAACACCAAATCCCCAGTTGAAAGGCAAGCTGAACAACATTATTGTTATATTTTTGTTTATCTGAAAGCAACTATGTTGTTATAATATAAATCTCTCAACAGGCTCTAGAATCCACCCACCACTTATTTTCAGACTCTGTAATTACTGTGTATGGGTGGAAAGTGTGTATCCATATTTTAGAGCAATATAAAATTAATGGAGGAAAATGTGAATTCTTAAACATAAAAAAAGACTGAGAGAGAGATACAGGACACTTATGGCAGAATGCATGATCTGGGGTGGGGTGGGAGTAAGGGAAAGGGGAATATCCCTAAATTGAAATGAAAAATGATGTCTGAAATACATAAAACATCAATAAAAGCATAAAAATTATAGTCTTAAAGCCTCTAATTTGACCTTTTTATTTACTGCTTTATTGATGCATCTATAATCAAAAGATAAGCCATTTCAGCTGGCATGGAAAAAGAGAACATGCATCATGTGATCCACACTGAGGCCTATGATCAAGGTATTATCTCTATGAAACTGTGCCATTTGGCTGGCCACAGCAAGAAAATATTGTCACATCCTCCTGCTTTGCTATCTCAGAATATAATGTCCTTGGTGTTTGTGTTTTAAGTATAGAAGTACAAACAGAGGAGGAAACACTGGACTTCTATTCTGTTTTGTATCTCTCCACATTGTTATAGAGCAAAGCCCATATGGCATGTGATGGGTGAGAGTCAAGACTCATCCATTGTTCAGAAGTGGGTGTTCTTTACCTAACGCTCAGATCCCAAATCTCTACAATGCTGCTTACACCAAACCCTGGCAGTTTGAGTTACTGGCTGAGTCATCAGGTCACAGAGACCTCAGAAAGAAATTTTTGTTGTTTATTTAGGAAATTAAAGAGATTTGTAGAAATATGGAAATTACAGTCTGTCATTTGTAGGACCTTCTCTTTGTTTCAGGCATTTGGGGGAAATATGCAAGGGCTATAAACAACCTAACACTAAAATTTTTTCAATGCCACAATTCAGAGAAATAATAAAACATAATTGATGGGCTTAGAGATCATGAAGGAACTGTTGTTTGTTTAGGGTTTTCTGTGCTGCAATGTTCTATTACTAGAATAATTCACTTTTACTTCTAGTGCTGATACAGGAATCCGTACATTTCTGGGATAAAATAATTTTAGACATTTTAAAATATATTTGGTATTTCAAGTACAAACCAAAGAAGGAAGCTTTTGGTGTTCCTAAACCACTCTGGTTATCTTAGATTTCTCTCTGTTCAAAGAATGAACCACAATCATTCAATGCGCTGAGCCAGAAACTGTGTGCTTAAATACTGCTCGGCAATATGAGCCTGCAGAGCCAAGCTGAATGACTTCCCAGATCTCAGTGGTTGGTTGTACTCTTCTGGCTGATACAGACCAACAGACATCGCTCCCTAAATCACCCTTCTTTAATATCCTGAGCCCTGCTGAAGGAGCCTTGTTGATAGGATCCTAAATCCAAGGCTGTCCCTTTTGACTTTTGTTCAGCTGGACAAACGAACATGTAACAGCCATTGGCAACAGGCTTTGCTTACATGGGAAGTTCTCCCAGCCACTGCTTTAACTCCAGTGACCTCTTTCTCCAAACACTTAAGAAAGCAAGGAACTTGGCACTGAAGGAGAGCAAAAAAGGAAAACTTTCAGAATTTTGGTTGGCAGGACTATAAGCTACTGAGACCATATGAGTACTGTGGTAAGAGACCAGTTGTGATTATTGAGGCTGGCTCCTTCTTCCAGCATAGATAGTCCACTTAATAATAGATACATTTGCCCTTTGAAGGAAGATTTCCAATCATGGTGAGCACACCTGCTCAAATGCTTTTCTTTCTGGATTAACAAGTACTTTAAGCCCTTCATCTCAACAGATGCAAAATTCACTTCTTTCAGATGCTTTTCTGTTGAAAACATTAGATGCATATTTTCAGTAAGCTAATTGTCAGGCTACAGACATCCAGAAGTTCTCATTTTACCCAGAATGAACCATAAAGGACTCAGAATCTAGCACATACTTATAAGAATGGCCACTTTCCTGCCTGTCCTTATAGTGGGAAACAAGAAAAAAAAATCACTTTTTTTTTTTCTGAAGTCTGATTCTTGCTTACCTTATGTTCTACCTAATAGGGAGAAGGAGGCAAGCTTGTCCTATTTTCTGGAATAATCAAGGATATGGAAAATTTGGTAATGACAACTAAACTCTGCATCATTTCCTATCACAGCTTCTCCATGTTCCTTCTTCCCTATGATCCTGTAGAAGTTGACTAGTAACAGCATTCAGTATATTGCACTCTCTCAGTGATAACAGCCCTTTTAGGAGGTAGATACTTATTTTTATTGCTGCTTATTCCACAGTAGTTTTATAACATTTAAAATACCTAAATCCTGTGGTCACTCTGTTCTGGAAAGATAATCTTCTATTTCTCAGCCATCACTGATTACAAAAATGTGTATGGACCTTTAGAAGAGAAAGGAATTTTCTAGAACCTGAAGAGAGACTATTTCTTTGAAAAAAGTTTGTTCTGAGCTGGGTGTGGTGACAAGTCTTTAGTCCCAGTACCCAGGAGACAGATACAGATGGATCTCTATGAGACAAAGGTCAGCCTTGTCTGTATAAAGAGTGTCAGGCCAACTGGGGCTATAGGGAGACCCTGTCTCAAAAAGCCAACAAAAACAAGTTGATTCAAAAAGGCCTTGAAACATTATTTGTAGTGGGATAAGATTTAAACACTTTTATGTAATATGGAAGGGAATAGTCATTTGATACCTTAGTTCCTTGTTTTGGTGTGTATGTTTGTGTGTGTGTTTGTGTGTGTGTGTGTGTGTGTTTATGTACATGTGTATGTATAACTTTGATTGCCTATTATGCTGTATGTGAGTATGCACATATGTGCACATTCATGTGGAATCCAGAAGACAAACTTAATGTGGTTCCTCGGGAGCCATTCATATTGCATTTTAAATAAATAAATAAATAAAATTATGTATTTTATATAATATAACATATAATTTAAATATATATATATATATAAATAATTATATCTGCATAAGTGCCTATATGTACATAGGTAAACCGTGTAATGCAATGCCCACAGAGGTCAGAAGAGGAGATTAGATTCCCTGCAACTGGAGTTATAGACAGTTATTTGCTGCCTTGTGGGTTCTGGGAAGCAAACCCAAGTCCTCTTCAAGAGCAGCCAGTGCTCTTAGCCACTGAGCCCTTCTCTACAGCCCCTCACCTTGCTTTTTTTTTTTTTTTTTTTTTGAGGCAGGTTCTTCTTGCAGCCCAGCTGGAAGCAGGCTGGCCTTGAACTCACAGAGATCCACCTGCCTCACCTTGCTTTTAAGACAGGAACTTTCAGCTGGGCGTGGTGACACACGTCTTTAATCCTAGCACTTGGGAAGCAGAGGCAGACAGAGCTTTGTGAGTTCAAGGCCAGCCTGGTCTACAGAATGAGTTTCCAGGACATCTGGGACTAACAGGGAGACCCTGTCCAAAAAGACTCAAAAAAAAAAAAAAAAAAAAAGACATGATCTTTCACTGTTCTGAGGCATTCCAAGTAGGCAATTTTTGTTAGGCATCTAGACACAGAGATCTGCCTGTCTCTGCTTCCCTGGTGCTATGATGGCAGATGAATCTCACCAGACCTGGCTTTTCCACTTGTTGAACTTGGGTCCATATGCTTCTACTTCAGGACCTGCCCAGATGGTTCTGTTTTTGACCTGTTGGTGCCATTCATAGGCATTTGACATGCATTGGGAACAAAGAGATCAGGTATGCTAATCCTAAATTATTCAGGTGTAGATCAGTTAACAAGTTGATGACACTTGGGCTAGAGAAATAGCTCACTCTGTAAAGTGGTTCCTACACAAGCACGAGGAGCTGTTTAACCTCTAGATACTTGGACTTCACTCTCCAGCCAGTCTAGTCTAATTGGCAATCCCTAAGTCTCAGAGAAAGATGGTCTCAAAATCAAGGTGCACAGCTCCTGAAGAACCATACTCCAGAGGCGCATGTTCCTGAACACACAACGCGCATGCATGAGCACACACACACACACACACACACACACACACACACACATATATATATATATATGTCAAAAATGTAGACAAAAATGATCCTGATACGGTTTTCATGTAGGATAATATGCAACGTTGTCTAAGACATTTTAAAAATTAAAGCACTTTCTACTTGGTATCAGTTGAATGCTTTTCATGTCATTGCTAATCAGTTACGAAAATGACTAAAGTCTTTCAATTTTTCAGAAACATTCGGGTGCAGAAAATCTTCTAATTTTCAGAGCATTTTAGTTCCTGATTTTTTTTTTTTTTTTTGTATTTTTGAGACAAGGTCTCCCTTTAGTCCCAGCTGGCCTGGAGCTTACTATGTAGACCAGGTTGGCCTTTGAACTGACAGAGATCCACCTACCTCTGCCTCCTGAGTGCTAGGTTTAAAGGCGTGTGCCACCACACCCTGCAGTTCCTGACATTTTTGATGTATTTCTGATGCTGGGAAAACTAGAGTCATCTCAACTCAATATAGCAGTAAACACTGGTAAACAAACTGACAGGAAAAAAATAAGGTTGTTTCAATATAATATCGTCATGTTCTTTGTTTAAGGGCTGTTGGAGATGTTGTGGATTTGATTTATTTTCTACATTAAAAGCTCTATCTTTCATGTGGAGGCATTTCTCTGGCATGTAATGATAGTGGACTTAGCTGTGACAATGACTACTCTTAATAATTAAAATGATATTTTAACATAAGTTATGTTATTTAAAACACATAAAAATCAGATGAATGCTAGCTAAACACTCTATTCTAGAGATGAGCTGGACATTAAAGAGATGATGTCTTAATTGCCAAAAATCACAGTTCTAGACACAACAGCAGCAATTTAAAGAAAGAATGATGTTTCAGGATTATTGCTTTAAATTAACAGCTCACAACCTCATAGCTCTAAATTGCAATCTATCATGTTGAAGATAGGTGAAGTTTATGTTCAGGGATACCTCTTACATTTTCTAGGATTTCTTGGCCTTATTAATTCAAATCTTACTCTCAATGCATGCATGTAGCCAAGATAATTACTAGACGGCAAGATCAAAGCCAGCATATTATAGTCCCATTCCATTTTCTGCTGATGTGAGTGATCTGCCTCTCCTTTGATGTCGTATGCTTCTACAGCGAAAGTACAGAGGATAAAAATACTACACCATGTAATCTGGCATTTATCCCATGAGAGCAGAATTCCAAATTGTGACACATGTCAAGAAGTTAAAAAAAATAACTTAAAAGAGACCTATGCTTCATAAAGTGACATACTGTGCATTTAAACACCATCAACTATCATTTTCCATTACAAATTTAGTCCCTGATACAAAATTCAAAGAATTTTTGTAACTTTAGTGGAAGAAAATAGTTACCATATTTACAAGCAATTACATGTAACATGTGCCTGAGCCTTTATGCACCTAATGAGAGCCATTGAGAGGAAGCAGAAGCACACTGCACTCCAGTGTGTGTATGTACAAACACTGACTCAGAGGTGCTCAGAGCATACTGTGCATTGACAGCCAGCTGGTTTTAGTTTACTCTACATCTTCTCTCACCTTAGGTCATGAGGCAGAAAACTCTGTGATCCTCACACTTCTTGGTTCTATAAGAGTTCTTAGTCTATATCAATCATTTATAACTTACATATTTGCCCTTACAATGTGTGTGTGTATTACAATGTTTCAGTATTCTGTTGGATATAAAATGTTATTGTTCTCCTCTTCCTTTATCTGGCCATGTCCTGTCCTGTCTAAGCTTGTTTTCAGAGCATACTAAAAGTATGTGTGTGTGTGTGTGTGTGTGTGTGTGTGTGTGTGTGTGTGCCTGCACATTGTGTGTATGCAGTGTGTTTGCTTCCCTATTTATGGGCATAATAGCTGCATTGTTACTTGCCATCATGAAGGAAAGTGACATTTTCCAATAATGCCTCAGTTCCTTCTTGATTTTAACTTATTTTGTTTTGGACTTAAAGCCCTCAAACTTACATGATTAGACCTACGTATTTTGACAGGAATATGGAACATCTCCATGTACTCCATAGCTGTCATTACTAAAGCACAGCACCCAATATCAAGAAAATTGGGTTTGATAGAATATGACTTAACCCACACACTTCACTTCAAATAGAAATTAAAACTTTTTTATTTTAAAAAGTAATGGCTTTCTTTTTTCCCATCAAATATACATTCAGGCCTTCCATGTGCCACAGGGATTACAAGGTATGGTAGTGAAACAAGGTCTAAATATGTTTCTACTACCTTTGTGTCTATCATCTAGCAGTCAACAACTGTCTATCTATTAGTCATTAATCTATCTACTCAACATCTGTCATCTATGTGTCATTTTTCAACATATTATCTGTTTTCTTCCAATTTACCATCTTTCTATCTTCTATCATCTATCTATCTATATGTGTCTATATATCCCAATTCTGTATTTTTTATTCCCTTTTCCTTCTCCATTCTTTAGAGGGAGTTCCAATAATAAGGTAAAATTCAATATAGTGCTGGTCATTTAACACAGTTTGGAGCTAAATAGACACGTGGAAAGAAATGGTGTTCTTTGGCATGTCTGTAGGTTATAAAACTCAGAGGTGCTGGAATACTAAGCATAACAGATGTCATGATTCTGAGACCTGAAACAGATCAGTTATGAAATTATGAAGCACAACTTCAACCACCTACTTCAGAGATATAGTTGAAATAAGAATAGTGAACTCCTAAACATATTTTGGAATTAGCGAACAGTTTATTTTCAAAGGTCATAATTTTGGTATATATGTGACACACACACACACACACACACATATATATATATATATATATATGCATATTTTGGAGCAATACAAATGGGAACGACAAAAACTGGATGAAAGAACTGACGGAAACGTAACTTCTGCACAAAATAATAACCCTCTGCAGAGAAAATCTTTTAAAAAATTGAGGAAAAGATGCAAGACATGTTTGGCAGAATGCATGAACTGGGGTGGGGTGGGGGCATGGAAAAGGGAGCTTGTCTAAATTGGCCTGAGAATTGATGTATGAAACACACAAAACACCAATAAAATATTTTATTTTTAAAAAAGGAATAGTGAAATAGTATTTTCCCACAATGTTTTTCCTTAGAAATACTTAAACTCATGTAATCTCAATACCTGTAATGTGAGCTGGGGATACAGCACCAGTCTCATTACATGTTTTCTGAAATCTATTTGCTTAATAGTTTCTCCTTTTCACTTCCTAGTGCTGAATAAGGTCTTTATTTCCTTTATTGTGAACACTGGATTTTCATAGACATAAACATTTTGGATTTTTTTTATTCCTAGGTGTTACAGTCAATATGATTGTGAACACACAAAATTTACATGTTGAATGTCTTACACTCAAAAGGGTGAAACTAGGAATTGAGTGTGTGGGAGAAGATTGGTTTATGTATGTGAAACTCTCATGAGGGAATTAGAGTGGCCCTCTGAAAGAAAGAGACAGCTAACTATCTCTTGATGTCATGTCTCTGCCTTACTTTCTTTATCTGCCTCTGTCTCTGTCTCTTTCTCTCTGTCTCTGTCTCTGTCTCTGTCTCTCTCTGTATCTCTCTCTCTACACACACACACACACACACACACACACACACACACCAGTATCAGCAGCCCTAAAAAGCTGTTGGTACCTTGGTCTTGGATATCTAGTCTCTTAAACTATACACTAGTTTTCTAGTGATAAACAGATTGTTAAAACCATTAGGAATATGGTAAATGGATTATAAAAGGTCCCAATGGTCTCAGACAAAGGGTCCAATATCACCTCCCACAGCTTTAAATATTACCCATATGTGGAAGCTACAAAATTTCTACCCCCAGCCTGATACACTGCACTGATTCTTGGCTTGAGAGAATCTCCCTCTTCCATGTATTCTTCTGCTCATTTGCACTGTTATGTATTGGCTCACTGCTGGGCTTCAGTTAGTTTTGTCTGCTTGGTTTGGTTGGGTTTGGTTTCATTGGGTTTGCTGTTTTCAGACAGGGTTTCAATCTGTAGCCCCAGATGACCTGGGACTCAGTATATAGGCCATCCCAGAATGGCCCCAATTTCACAGCAATCCATGCTTGTCTCTGCCTCCTGAGTGCTTGGATCAAGGCATGTGGCACCATGCCCAGCTTTGCCACCACATCCAGCTTCAGAAACAGGTTTAAAAGCTTGATGGGTGTTTACTCCTTAAATCCTCATGACTCCAGCAGACTGAAAGTATGAAAGTTTCAAGTTATAGGTGAGACTAGAAGACATAGTTATTTGTTCAAGTTTACACAGACGATAATAAATATCTCAGGTTTATCAAGTCTCAAGTTTAACTCTATATTTCCTTCCTAGTTTGTCTCATGCCACTTTTCCATTCCAAAACAAAACATATTCATCCTTCCACTTTCTTCAAGTAGTAGAACAATTTATCTTTATTTTTCTTTCTTTATTTATTTTTATGTGTATGAATGTATTGTCTGCATGCAGGTCTGCGCACCCGTGTCGTGCGATGCCGCGGAGGTCAGAAAAGGGTCTCGGATTCCCCTGGAACTGGAGTTCTCCTGGAACCGGAGTCACAGACTCGGATTCCCCTGGAACTGAGAGTTCTCAGCCGCCATGTGGGTGCTGGGGATCGAACCCGGGTCCTCTGCAAGAGCGGTCGGCGCTCTTAACCACTAGGCCATCCCTCCTTAGCATGGCACTCAACACTGTCAGTAGATCTTGCCTACTAGCTAACTATAGCTCATGGTCAAGATCAGCTGATAGAGTCCTGCAACACCCTCCTAATTATCCATGTTATAAATGGTAGTGTGGTATAGAGCATCATCTATTCTCTGGGCCTTCTCCTCTCAGAGATCTTGCCTCACACTTTTGTATTCATTTACTGTGTATCTTTTCTAATGCTATTTTCATCAAATGATTTTCCAATCTTCACTAACTACTATGACCAATAAAGCCTATGTCCCTCCATAACTATATATTCTCATGTTTCTTTAAACGTTCCTAATTTTCAAATAGCATGCTTAACATTTTACTATTTTTTTTTTTATTGATGCTTTGTGTTTTTCATACATCTTTTTCCAATTCAGTTCAGGCGTATATCCCCTTCCCTTCACCCCGCCCCACCCCTACCCATCCCAGATCATGCATTCTGCCGTAACTTTTCTGCATCTTTCTGGGTTTTTTTGTTGTTGTTGTTTTGTTTTCTTTTTTTTTTTAACAATAAGTGATACTTTGTGAGTACAAGCATCCTTCATGTCAAACCAATTTGCGAGCAGTTGTGCCCAAACCCATACAGCTCATGGGTCCCACCATCCAGCGGGGGGGGGGGGGGGCTTGTATGTTCAATCAAGTTGATCAAATGAGTGTCCAGTCTATATTGTTGTAGTTTCACCTTTCACCCCAATCGCAGCCCTTACATTCTACCGCGCCTCCTCTTCCGCAGATTGTTCCCTAGGCTTAGAAAAGGGGCACACGTGGATGAGATGCAAAACAGTCTACTTTCTCTGGAGCTGTTGTCTTGGTCTCTAGTCAATTCTGGCTGTTTTCTTTCATGGGCTGCCAGCTTGTCCAGGCATAACCTTTCAATCCTACTAATGAAGCACATGCAATTAGATATATAGGTATTTAAACAGTATAATATATAGCTTTTCGGTCCTACTAATGAAGCACTCGCAATTGGATATATAGGTATTTAAACATTACTAGTTGTTATGATAGGTTACATTGGTATAGACACAGATGTTTGGATGGTATGTTAATCCATGAATTACAATCTAATTGGCTATTGGCTCTCTCCTTGGAAGAATAACCCACGGCTGATGCCACAAGCTTACATCCTTTAATGGTTAGGAGATGTTATAAACCACACGATGACCCTGTCATACTTAACAGAAGAAAATGTAATTCATGGATTAACATTTTACTATTTTATAGCCCTTTTCACTACTGTAGTATAAACTCCCCAGGACGGCAGCCTTCTGTTTTCTTGTCTATTATATCTTGAGTCCCTAAACTCTGTTTAGCACTAACAGAAGTACCCAATGTATATCAGATGATCAAATTAATTGATTACTTAAAATTATTTTGGAAGTTGACCCAAATCTACTTGTCATCATTTCTGTGGAAATGGAGCGAAGTATAGAAAGGCTGGTGAATTTTCAATAGTAAGCCACTGACTTGAAGACAAAGGAATTGAAATATTATAAATGAATTAATTAAGTAATTAATATTCTTCCAAATGGTTGTGATTTTAATAATTTACAAAAGCAATTTAAAGTGCCAATACAAGCCACTTAAATTTTGTTTCTTTATGTTGAATATCATTCTAATAAACCATGCTGTATTCTTTAGTAATTGAGATGTTTGCATCATATTAATTATTATAGATCCAGTTCAGGTGTATTTTTACCTTGGCCAAGGGGGTTCCATCCAGTGTGTGGGTCAGCATGCTCTTTATTATCTGAGAGAATGTAGTCTTCTCCAGGCAGTCCTTCTTCCTGGGCTACTATGTCACGTGTCCAAATGATTGGGTATTGTTATAAGCCTGTGATACGGGGATTTTCATTATCAAGTTTTCATTTATCTTGCTCAAATAATTGCTTATACTTTTTCTGTGATACTCTTGGAAGATATATTTGTTTCAATAAGATAAACAGGGAAAAACTTTATTGAAAAACAAAGCTAGTGATTCTGGTCTGTTTTGTGGAATAGTTTTTATGCATCTTCATATCCACACATGTTATTAGAGCAGATAAAGCTAAAATTTAGTGTCCACAAGTAATTTTTTCAATTATTATAAAGAATCTGGTAGAATATTAGGACTGCAATTCTGTTTTAGTTTAAGGTTGCAAAATCCACATGACCTTTTACTTCTTCCATGCCATAAAGTCATCTTTAAGATACCAAGTCTGAATTGTCTCCAAACTCATGTCCCACAGTTTCAGGTCAAATTTATGTCTTTACACATTGGATAAAAAAGCATTGCAGTTCATCCCATTTCAGAAGAAATTCCTGTAGTTATTTTAAAGATGAGGGTAACAGGATTCACAACTATTACTCAGATATCTACCTAGAATAGATATTTTCTTATTTTATTTAGCTATCAATTTGATTTGTTTCAAAATCCCCAAGCAATTAGTAACAAGTTGTAATTTGAAAATAATATTGATGGGAAATAGTGAATGGCTAAAATAATTCAACCTTATATAGATGATTGAACAAATGTTATGTGGTACAATATAGACTAGACACTAAAACATATTAAGAGGGATCATTCCATTTGTTTTTCTTAATTCCATGAGGCAGGTTAGGCTGTATCATCATATGATGCAGTTTGATTTAGGTGCTCTGCCAAATGCTTGTTAATTCAAGCAACTGAGAAAGTGACATGTGGAAAAATAGGTTTGCAGATTGCAGCACCTGCTATCCTTGTACTTGATATATGCAATGTAAATTAAAACTTAAAATCTCTACTCAGATTGTATCACTATCCAATTCTGCACATACAGAAAAAGTGCAGCAACTTATATAAGAAAAACTGGATAAATAAGGAGCGTCATTTATTAAGTAGTACTGCCCCATCACCCGGGCACACCTTGAGATGAGAGACAAAAGGCATTAGGGAAGAATTAATGAGTTAGTGTGCTTGGATACTACTTCTAATAAAAATTTCCTTTTTGCCTGAGAAAATCAGGAAGGAAGAGTCTATACCTAAAACAATAACTCATAATTAGCAAGCATAAAAAAAGAAAGCCAAAATTATCATTATGAACCATGCCATCTACTTTAAGAAAGAGAGCCATGATCTTGAAATATCCATGGTCTAGTACCACAAAATAATGGATAAATTTAGGATCTGTATGGTCAAGCTCTATCGACATTTTTACTTTTGAAAATTTAAGGAAACCATACTATGAGGGGCAGATTCCTTCAACACTTTGAGCAAAGTGTCTGCTGGATTCATTTGTGTAATTTAATAAAACTTTTTCCCTCTGAATTCATTTTGTTCTTGGTAGTCTGAGAATTATATGTAAAGTCAGTTTACTTCATTACTGCTACCATGGCCTATGAATAGCAATGTGATGTCCTGAGTTTTGGCAATTATTCAATGGTCATTTAAGCATCTCAGCAACCACTGTGAATGTATAAAAATAGGTAGATTTTTCCCTTCCCTGAGTAAACTGCACAAAAGCTTATATAAATGCTGTATAAAGCTTCCATGTATACAAAGAAACATAATAATACCAAAACAGCTATAGCATAATTAGCATGATTTTATTTTTATTTTTGTAGCATCCTGGCTAGTTTGACAAGTACCTACTGTCTTTTAGGAAATGCCTAAAATGCCACTTGTACATATTTCATGTTGGAGAAGATAACTGGCAGGTTTAGTTTGACTCATGGGATCATCCATAGCAAAGCTTCTCATGCAAAACTTGCAGGTTTCAGGTTACAGTGAACATCCCACATACAGGCTTCCTTGTTATCAATTAATTCAACTTACTTCTTCATCAATTTTCTCCCCCTTCAGTCTTGATGGTTTTATGACCCAGACCTTGGCCATACCCTTAGGCACTGCATGTGATAATTGACACATTTTCTAACACGGTATAGTGATGCCCACATCGTTGCTTTCAGGCCGTGACTGGAGCTTATTGGAGTCTGCAGCAGGGCTCCTTTTATCCTCGTACATCAGAATCCACTGACAGCTCTCCCATACAGGGACTGCACTGAGCTCTCCCCCAGGAAAATATATGCAAACACCTCCAGAACATTGAAATGGTTGCTAGGCATCACACCGGTGACATCTTTATGATAAACACAGTATGCAAAAGAAGGTCTAATAAAAGAATAACAAATTATTACATCCAGAGGGCAATTTTACAAGATTAACTGGTGTAATAAATTACTACCAGAGTCAGAATACCACATTACCCTTTAAGGTATTTCACAGTGGAGACAAAATGAACAGGCCTATAAAAACCCAGAACTGTAGGAGAGAATACAAACTGCTTTGTCACAATTCTGAAAGATACTTGTCCAATGGCAAGTGGAGTTCAGCTGGGCCTTATTGTAAAACAAGGTTATGCATAGTAAAATGTTTTCAATTTTTAGTTTTCATTCTGCTGTTGGATACTCATGAACATTAAAATCTATATAAGATAAACTTAATAAAATGCCTGTGCTATATTATTTATAAAATAATTTAAATAAATAAAATTCTACACAATCCATACAAGGACTCAAAATACATATATCTATAGATATAGCTATATATTTATATATCTTATATAGGTATATAAATTCATAGATATGTTGTTTGTTTTTCAAAAAGATCTAATTCTGTAACCCAGACTGGTCTCAAGCAGGTAGCAGTGTCCCTGTTTCACAATTTCCAGTGCTAAGGTTATCAGCATGATCTACCACACCTGACTTCAAATATATTTTATAATAATTAACAAATACATATATTGGTATAATAATCAGTGAATTTCCTCTTGTAATTTTGATCATATGTTATAAATAAAAGCAATAAACATTTAGGTATTTCCATATTTACTTATTTGTTTATTAAAGAAATAGCTAATTCTCTTCCTTCTGTAGTTTTATTACAATAATAAGGAAAAAAATCTGTGACTTAAACACTGGAGACATGACAAGATATATACAATTTATTTTTTGTCAGTTTGCTCCTTTTGTGTGTGTGTGTGTGTGTGTGTGTGTGTGTGTGTGTGTGTGTGTGTGTCTTATGTATGTGTTCGGAGTATGCGCCAGGTGCGTGGAGATGTAGGACTATACATGCATGTAATTTAGGTGCATTGCTCTGTGTGTCACTCTTTCCTTTGCTTCCTGGAGACAGACTCAGTAGCTGAAACTGGTGCACTGGGAAGGAGGCTGTTGACCAGTAAGTCTGCACAGTTCTCCTTCCATCACCAACTCCTACCCTGGAACTGGGATTGCAGATACATACCAGCCACATCAGTCTTTTTTCATGGGTTCTAGGACACAGGTCCTCATGGTTGCCCAGGAATCACTCTTATTCCCTGAATTATTTCCCCATCATTGAGTTCTGAAAAAAAATATTAAGCATAGCTATTCATAATGATCAGTGCTAATTTTACCTTCTAGAGCTAAGTCTAGCCTTTATAAGAAATAAGAAAATAAAGATGAAAAAGAGAAAGGATGAAAGAAGGAAAAAGTTAAGGGAGGAAAACTGGAAAAAGCAAGAGATAGATTCCCCCAGCACACACAGACACTACACACACACACACACACACACACACACACACACACACGAACTCAGAGTGGTAATGTTTCAACAAACAACACAATTTGCAATCCCTCTATACCCTCTAAAGTTCCACTTCCTTCTTCCACCCTAGTGAGTAAAGAGCTTCCCTTCCATTCATTGTCCTGAATGCCAACAGCAACTTGGCTTGTTTTCAGATGCTTGTATTTGTTCCATGAGGTACACCACTGATAAATTTCCTACAAGAAAAAGGCAGATCTTTTGAAATGAAGTATATGCAAAGGACTCTCAGCTGAAGTGGAACATTCACTGTAGTTAAGGGGGAATGGGTCTAGATTTGATTAGAAAATGTATGAAATGCACAAAATTTCAATTAAAAGGCTTGCCTATTGCAAAGAAAGGGAAAAAAAAGAAGTATAATGATACAATTTAAAATATACATGCTATAATAAACAGAGGACAGCTGTTATTGCAGATAGCTGGTCAAAGTGCAGAGACCAAGTGGCTCTGCAGAATTCAGCCATAAATGAAGCATCTACTGCACATCCCCTTCCCCAGGTCTCAGGGAACATGGAGGAAAAGGGTCAGAAAGCTTTTAAGTGCCAGCCAGGGAGGTCTGGGACAAAACAGTGTCCTCTGAACATGACATGACTGTTGAAATTGTTGAGGCCTGCCCAGGATTTGCACAAATCAATCCAGTCAACACCTCAGGATGGAGACAGGGGGCAGGGGCTCTAGCTGAGGAGCCATGGACTGTTGGGGTTCCTAGGGAAGGGAAAGTCAGTGTTCTTTAAGGGTGTGGCCCTAGTGGGTTGCCTGTGGTCCAGTGCATGGCCCCACACCCATGTGCATATGGTTAACATCAATTAAATGCAGTGGGTTATTTAGAAGGAGAAGGAAGAGGGGAAAAATAAGAGCACGTATGTAGGGAGGGGGGCATGGAAGGTGATTCAGGAGTTAGGGTCCATGTGAAATATAATCAAAATGTATAGTGTGCATGCATGACATTCTCAACAAATAAATAAAAGTATTGTATTTTGAAAAGATGCAAATTACAATTACAAAGAAAAGAAATAGAGATACACAAAGACATAGAAAGATTAGCATTTAACTCAGCTCCTGAATTCCCAAGATCAGACTTGGTATCATCTCCCTACCACCCAAGGCCCTCACAGTGCTCCTGTCATAGCTGACATACACCAGACATTTAGAAGAGAATAAATTAATGGACTGCTCAATTATTCAATGCTGTCATAACATGGCACTTTAGGAGCCTGTTAGGGTGCTTCTTGCCTAGATAAGTAATTATTCTTTTTGCCTTACCTTGGATCTCACTAATGTTGAAGGTGTATTGGGAAAGGTGTGGTGATTTAGTCAGTATTGGAATTCCTAAGTCATTGGATAAGCTAAATGGTTCAGAGTGAAGAATAAGGAGGCTTTGAGTTTGGTAAGAACTGTTTCATTTTTATCACTAGGAGCCTGTCGACAGGGGTGGGATCCTTACTAGAGTAGATGTCCACCTTACACTAATTATATGAGATTCATTATTTATAATTCCTCAAATGAATTGACTTTTAAGTTATTCAATGGTTTATTCATCTGTGATCACTTCCTTTCCTTTCATTGATTTACATTTATGGCCTGTATCATGTGCCTTCTCTTTGAAGACGTTTGAAAATATTCATGGTTCTTAAGCTGTAATTAAAAATTCTACCCAAGAGATGCCCACACATGTGGCCTTTCACCTCCCTCCGCCCCGCCCCTAGGTTCCTGAGACCTGCAAGAAAGGCTCTCAGAACCACAGTTCTGGGATGTCTAACCAGTTTACTCAGGCTTGGAAACAAACAAACAAACAAACAAACAAACAAACAAAAGTACAACTTAAATGACAAGTATCAGCTCCCTTCCCCCATGTAAAAACAAAGTCCATACATGGACACCTGCCCTCTGGTTATAATATGTCAAGAGAGACCACCCATTTCTAAATGGTTGACTTGTACATCATTTCTGGCTCCTCTGGATCACACAGTTCAGCTGTGTTCTCTTGAGTATCAAAGCTGGAGGAATATCTGGTTTTCTAATTCCTCCTTTAGAGAGGTGAGAGCTCTTGGCTGTGAGAAAACCTCCAACATCAAGAGCCCATCCCTTTCAGAGGACTACCCACCTTACATAAGCTGAAATGAATTCTCTCAGACAATACTTTTTTTTTTTCCGTCTTTTCAGTCTTTTCAAGACAGGGTCTCCATGTAGCCCCAGCTGTCCTGGAACTCACACTGTAGACCAGGCTGGCCTTGAACTCGCAAAGATCTGCCTGCCTCTGCCTCCCGAGTGCTAGGATTAAAGGCGTGCACCACTAAGCTCGTCTCTCAGAGAATACTTTTTAAGAAAAGATTTGCTGATTGCCCTTTGAAAGACATTTTGCTTTGATACAGAATATTAGAGTGACTATTTCAGCAATGTAGATATTTTATCGCCTTCTTTCTTAAATTATATTTTATGGGAATCTTGAAATAAATCTTAATTTAGTTTTTCTATAGTTTTTAAATTTTTATTTTATGTGCATATTGCCTGCATGCATAAGTGCACTGGTGTTGTGCAATAGAATGTCAGAAAAAGGCTTTGTATCCCCTGTAACTATGAAAGATTGTTAAACAGCCTTGTGGGTGCTGGGAATAGAAACCAGAGTCCTCTGCAAGAGCAGCCAATGCTCTTAATTGCTGAGCCATCCCCCCAGCCCTCTACAGTTGTTTTGATCCATTCTCCCTCCCTTGACTTTCAGAATTTTCACTTTGACTTTTGTTTTCCTTAATTTTAATATATGTCAAGATATGGACTTAAAAAAATCAATGTGGCTTCAAAAAATGCTGGAAGCCCTTTATATATTATGGTCATGCACTATATCTCAAGAAAATTTTTCTATAGAAAGCATTTTCTCTACTCTATAAATCCCACAAAACATGATGAAATAGGTAGAGCCTTTAAAATCCTAAAATAATATATTTTAGGTACGATATGCTTTCATTTTTCTGTGTGAAAATTCATAACAGAATGTATTGGCAAGGAAATGTGTTTCTTCTGTCATTTTTCTTTTATGTTTATTATTAATTCATTCATTTTTTTAAAAATTTATGTGTATGAGTACTTGCATGTATTTAAGTGCACCCATGTCTTGTAATGCCTGCAGAGGTCAGAAGAAGGCATTGGATCCCTGTGGCGTCACTCCACCATGCTAGAGGTGGATGCTGGTACCCTGTCCACTAGATTACAGGGAAAAGGGAAAATGCAAGACAGCTGCCAGCAACTGTCCTAAACCGTGGGGCCAAAGCCCGACAGCCTTTCCACTGCCTGCTTGTCTTATCTAACATCTACACTAGACATTACCCTATTGCAATGCTGCCGATTGATTGGCACTCTACAGCCTAATGCCAGAGTGCTGCCTGATAGGCGCTCTACAGCCTAATTCCCACCACCTGGGCACTCACCACACATCACAGCTGGCGACTTGATAAGTCTCTTTCCAGCCCCACACCAGCTTCCCAGGTTGGTGGTCTGCTGGACCACTGCCAAGCCACTGGTTGCGACTACACGAGCCTCATAGGTTAAGATTATATGTGCAAATAACAGCCCGTAGTCCCTGTCTGATGGTAAGAAGGACTTGTCTGTCTTTTTACTCACAGCATTCTGTTTTTATACCCAGAGTGACATCACATCTCAGGGCCTGGTTTCAGACCCCAGTGCCTCATGTTCCATAACATCAGGAGTACAAGAACTCATGAGTGCCTTTGATCTCAAGGTATCACAAGCCTGCTAATGCACAGGCAAATCCTGCCTAAGGCCAGGTTTCAGTGTAAATATACAAGCAGGTAATTTAGCACAAAAGAAGCCACCACGTGTGGCCTCCTTTTTCCCTACAGATCCCCTGACTGGCGTTACATTACAGATGATTGTTAGTCATCTTATAGGTGCTAGGAATCAAACCTGGGTTCTCTGCAAGAGCAACCAATGTTCTTAACCACTAAACCATCTCTCCAGGCTGTTATTCTTTTTTTTTTTTTTCTTTTGGAATGTAACCATATAATTTCAAATCATGATATTTACCTCTGATTTGTTAGTAACAAACAATAAAATGTAATGGTATTACTGTACAATAAATTCATATCTGACATACCAATGAAATATGTGCAATATGGGAAGAATAACAGCGGGTCTCTTGATATTAAGGGATCATGAGATCCATGGGATTTATATTTTATACAAGAGAAGAAATGTTTAATAAAGAAGGTATTTAACTTTTTTCAATAAAATCATTTAGTACCCATGTGTCATATGTATGAGTGGATCCCAAAGATTAGACAATATTCATGTTTTTATAGTTTTAAAATTAGCCTAAAAGAATAGTGCATTAGCCTCTGAACCAGAACAACACTTTCTGTTCTTATTTCAAACAATCCATGTGCTTAAAAATAATTAAATATAGCAGTTACTTATGGATCAATGAATAAGATCATCTGTAGCAGTGTTCATATATATATATATATATATATATATATATATATAATGATAATATTTCATATTTATAGAGTCCCCGTCTGCGAAGCTCAAAGTATTTTATGAATATTATGCCAATTAATCCTCTATTTCAAGTCTTACTCTCTCCTGTATAAAGATGAAGAAGCAATGATTAGATGCCTCTGTCTGCTCCAAAGTTTATACTGTGTCTTTTGAGAGAGAAATATGTGCCATAATATTTTAAATATTTGTATTAGATATATCTTGGAGACTTTTTGGAGCACTGCACAACAGGCATAGGCAAATGGTAATCTTTTAAGTTCTTGTTGCAAAGTTAGCATCAGCTACGAAATCTGAACCACCACTCAGGAACATGTTACTTTTGTGTTCTTAATGTTGGAGCAACATCCAGGAACATGTTACCTGTGGGTTTTTATGCTGAAATAGTAGCAACAGATCTCCCTTCACTGAATGAAGACACTATTACTCCTAGCTGTCTCTAGACATTGACTTCAAGAAGAGGACCTAGGTATCTTCCTGTGTTGTATGGATGGGAACTGAGTGAATTTGTGGATGAGGGCACCACCACAAAGACACACTGTTTTCTGTTAGCTTTAATTTGGCACTTCACATTCAGTTTTGATGCCATTTCTGCCTAGTTCCCTTTACAGAAAAAAAATGTATTGGCATTTCAGTTGTTCATGTCTTTAATCTCTTTCTTGATATTTGTTCTTATTTCAGGTCTTCAGAGCTAGGGAAAGTTAATAAGATAGACTATTCTTCCAATAAATGATTGACTGAATGAAAGCAAGAAATGTCAGTTGTGAGCTAAGATCAAGATAACAAGACAACAGACTCAGCCTACTGCAAAGATACATGCACATCCACGTTTATTGCAGCTCTCTCTTCACAAAAGCAAAGAGCTGGAACCAACTCAGAGGCTCCTCAACAGATGAGTGGATGACAAAAATGTGGTACATCTACACAATGGAGTACTATTCAACTGTAAAGAAAGATGACATTATGAACTTTGCAGGTAAATGGATGGAGCTCTAAGCCATTATGTTAAGTGAAGTATCACAGTCCGAGAAAAACAACAGAGAATGGTTTTCCTCATTTGTAGATGCTAATACCAAATCCCCCAGAAGAAAAGCAAGCTCAACAACATTATTGTTATATTTCTGTTTATCTGAAAGCCACTATGTTGTTATAGTGTAACTCTCTCAATGGGCTCTAGAATTAATCCACCACTTACTTTCAGACACTGTAATTACTGTATATGGGTGGAAAGTATATATCCATATTTTAGAGTAATATAAAATTAATGGAGGTAAATGTGAATTCCTAAGCATAAAAAAAAGACTGAGAGAAAGATACAGGACAGTTATGGCAGAATGCATGATCTGGGGTGGGGTGGGGGAAGGGAAAAGGAAATATGCCTAAACTGAATTGAAAAATGATGTCTGAAATACACAAAACATCAATAATTATGAATTATCAAAAATAGAAATGTCAGTTGTGGAGCAAATGAAGGACAAACCACTGATAATGTATGGAGAAATATTTGGAACAGATCAATGCTTCAAAAGGAGTTAAAAGCTGGAAAGTAATTATTTTCCATAGAATGGCTATCCTAATGAACACCCTGCTTAGTGTCACTGTCTGGGGCTCATAGCTAGGAACAAATACCAATCTATGAGATGAACACTTTAAGTAAAAACCATATTGAAATTGCTAAAACTTTATACTTCAACACTGTTCTCTCATTTGAGAGTGATTTTCTCTATTTGATTGACTTTTACTTAGTTCTCACAAAGCTGCTTTCCAGAATTAAATAGTTTAATATATTTTAGAAAAATATTTGCTTTGCTAAATATTTTATTTTGCTAAAAATATTTATTTTGCCACACATTTTATTTTCTTTGTTGAGAGTGTATTTTCTTTATTGAGTGGATGGAACCAACCCAAATGCCCATCAGTAGACAAGTGGCAGTACTACTCAGCAGTAAAGAAGGATTTCATCATGAACTTTGCAGGCAAATGGATGGAACTTGAAGCCATTATGCTAAATGAAGTAACACAGCCCCAGAAAAACAAGTGGCAAATGGTCTCCCTCATTTGTGGATGCTAACACCAAATCCCCAGATGAAAGGCAAGCTAAATAACATTGTTATATTTCTGTTCATCTGAAAGCAACTATGTTGTTATAATATAAATCTTTTTTTAAATTTTTTAAAAATTTTATTTATTTCTGTTTGTGTATGAATTTACTGTCTGCATGCAGGTCTATGCAGCCATGTCATACAATGCTGCAGAGGTCAGGAGAGGGTGTTGGATTCCCCTGGAAATGGCGTTCTCCTGGAATTGGAGTTTCAGATGGTTCTCAGCTGCCATGTGGGTGCTGGGGATCAAAACCAGGTCCTCTGTAAGAGCAGTCGGTGCTCTTAACCACTAGGCCATCTCTCTGGCCCATAATACAAATCTCTTAACAGGCTCTAGAATCCACCACTTACTTTCAGACTCTGTAATTACTATATATGAATGGAAAGTATGTATTCATATGTTAGAGTAATATAAAATTAAAGGAGGAAAATGTGAATTCCTAAACATAAAAAAGACTGAGAGAAAGATGCAGAACAGTTATGGCAGAATGCATGATATGGGGTAGGTGGGGGGAACGGAAAGGAGAATATGTCTAAATTGAACTGAGAAATCATGTCTGAAATACACAAAAAATCAATAAAAGCATTATAAAAATGAAAATTAAGCATATTAATTCTCACAGCCAATTAGAAAATTTCATTGCCTATTTTCTTTTATTTTAAATTTTTTTATTTATTTCTGTTTGTGTATGAATGTACTGTCTGCATGCAAGTTTGTGCACCCATGTCGTGCATTGCCGCGGAGCTCAGAAGAGGGCGTCGGATTCCCCTGGAACTGGAGTTCTCCTAGAATTGGAGTTTCAGATGGTTCTCAGCCACCATGTGGGTGCTGGGGATCAAACCCGGGTCCTCTGTAAGAGCAGTCACGCTCTTAACCACTAGGCCATCTCTCCAGCCCCATCATTGCCTATTTTCTATAACTTGCCCATTCCCCCCAGATTTGGTTAGGATTTGTATATTAAAAGACAACAGTTTTCTCAATGTAAAACCCCAAACTCTGAAGGTGATAGAAGAAAGAGTTGGCAGCAGACAAGACATAGGTGTAGGAAAAGACTTCCTAAATCAGACAGCAGCTGCACAAGAAATAAGGTCGACAATTGACAAATGGGACCTCATTAAATTCAAAAGCTTCTGTACATCAAAAGAAACAATCAAGGAAGTGAAGAGAAATCCCACAGAGTGGGAGGAAACCTTCACTGCAGAAACATCTGACAAAGCATTGATTTCCAGAATATATAAACTACTCAAAAAACAAAGAAGAAAGAAAACAAATGACTCACTCAAAAGATGGAGCAAAAAGCTGAACAGAGACTTCACAAGTGAGGAAATAGAGATGGCTGAGAAACATCTTAAGAAGTGTTCAACATCATTAATCATTAAGGAAATGCAAATCAAAACCACTTTAAGATATCATCTTACTCCAATAAGACTGGCTAGGATCAAGAAAACAAATGATACCAAGTACTGGAGAGGTTGTGGGGAAAGAGGAACACTCATCCACTGCTGGTGGGAATGTAAACTCACACAGTCACTATGGAAAGCAGTGTGGAGAACCCTTGGAAGACTTGGAATAAACTTGCCACCTGACCCAGCCATACCACTCCTGGGTATGTACCCACAAGACTCATCTTACTGCAGAGATACATGCATGGCCATGTTTATTGCAGCTCTCTTCACAATAGCAAGGAGATGGAGCCAACCCAAGTGCCCCTGAACTGATGAGTGGATAGAGAAAATGTGGTATATCTACACAATGGAATTCTATGCAGCAGTAAAGAAAGATGACATCATGAGCTTTGCAGGTAAATGGATGGAACTCGAAGATATTATGTTAAGTGAAGTAACACAGTTCCAGAAAAACAAAGGACGAATGGTATCCCTCATCTGTGGATGCTAGTGCCAGTGACCTAGTTGTAAACATTTCTTGTTGGGAGTGATGCCTATTGGAAAGAACGCCACCACCACCAACAACAGAAAGGACTGCATCAAAGAACTGACTGAAAGGGTGAATCTGGTGGGGTGGGGAGGTTGGGAGGGGGACAAGGGTCTAGATTCGATTTGTAACATAATCTTGTACAAAAATATTTATGTGAAACAATAAATTTAAAAAAATACAACAGTTCGATCTTTTCAGATGAAACATGAATAAATACCTACTCATCCAATATCAGTCACCAATGATAGTCCAAAGAAAAATTCTCACTGAAGTCTATATTGGTGAATCAGTGACTTGAGGAAGGCAGCCTACACAATCATGGGCGAGAGGTTACTTACAAGAGCATGAGTGACAGAAAGGCAGCTGCACCACTGGAAAGCCCACAGCAGTGCTAAGTGATGCCTCAAAGAAGCTGAATCCCAGAGCTCACTGCCCAAATTGCAGGCAGCTTCACTGAACGGTGTCCTCTCACCAAGTGCGTCTTTACTATTTATATAACATTAGGGCTGGTCCTTGGGAATCTTGCTAAGATTCCTGAGTCTTGGAGGGTTTTCTCCTCCCTCCAGGAAGGAATATTTCAATTCAGATGAAATGGCTATGCAGCAATAATGGTAGCAATTAAGTAAATACTAGATGAACAACCTAATGGTCTATTTCTAATTTGCAATTTTTTTCCTGAGTTCTCTTCATTTCTCCTTCTTTGCTTAAATGTTTTGGTTTACAATTACAGTGATCCCTCGGCAATCTGTACCTACAGTCTCTTTTTTCTGTTGAGTTATATCTATATATTTCCAACTGTCGCTTGACTTGACATCTCCATTATTTATTCTACTTACTAAAAGAAGTTACTTTTCTCACAAGTTCCTTTATTTTGCTATTTCACAAAATTCTTTACCATTATTATCAAATTACTTTAATAAGAATTTCTTCTCTCATGTAACCAAGTGAGTCCTAGTGCTTTTTAGAACACACTATTTTGGTCCACTAGGATCAGGTTATATTGGACATCTATCCAACCGCAAGTTTGAGTGTTATTGATTTTTATAATTAAGAATGCTGAGCTGGGGGGGGATAGCGCAGCCATTGGAGGCTGAGGCTAAGAACCACACACACACACACACACACACACACACACACACACAAAGAAAAAAAAATAATGCTCTGGCTATGCAACTGTTAGAAAAAAAAATCTCTTTAAATTTGAGAGTGCCAACAGAGATTTCTAGGTATTTTTTCCAGTGGAGTGCTAGGTGTTATATAATAGGTCCTCCAGATTACATGATTCTTTGGGAGTGTATTTGTCTTTCTAATTGCTCAGGGTTTTCTAAACTCTACTGAGATAAGAGTTATGCAGACAAAACTAACAAAAAAACATGCTTTTATATGTAGATATTAAAATCAATTTTGTCTAGTAAAGATAAATTTGACCTGTTTACAAATATGAGCCAAGCCATAGGTTTTATGCTTTATATAAAATTAAGCCATTTATATTTATTAATATTAAATTCATTTCCACATTCCAGCTACCTTTTCGTATGTACACATCTTATTAAAATTTAAACATCTTATTAGATCATTCATTAATTGATAAAGGATTCTTAAAATGTTAATTTTAGATTTTTTTGTCAATTGTGATTATTCCTTTTTGAAAATTACACTATAGTACAGTTATTTCATGACAGCTTACTGTTTAGAAACGATTGAGTCATTGATCATAATAAAGACTATATTATTTCAGAAGTCTTAAAAAGAAAAAATATAAATGTTAAAATTGGCAAAATATGATAATCACTTGGAGGTCTTTCTCCAAATACTTTTAGTACACCCTCTTCCATTTATTCCCACACATTTTGTCCCTGGTTCTTTGCTTTTGACCTATATTGATAATGTCCTTGCTATCTCTCTCCCATCAGCCTTCATTCTTCCTAATTCATCATCTACAGTGCTTACCAAGAAGGGATCTACAACAATCTGTTTATGTGATATTGCTATTTCGAACTTCTCAATGATATTGCTCTGAGGAAAATACATTTGCATCTTCAAATTTCTAACACTATTTCTTTTCTAAATTTTTCTTTTCCTTCAGAAATTATACAATTTTCTCTACTGAAAGTCTTTTTTTTTTTTGGTTGTAGTATTGCCTTATGGATAGAATTTCTTCAATTTTCTAAACCTTGCTACTCTTTATACACATTTACATATATCAGATTTGTTTATATTTGTACAGGTAATTTGTTTCATAATAGGAGCTTTAAAAGACTCTCTTAACTATTTCAATTCTGTGTTATTCTTTGAACAAATAAAATTCTAAGTTGTTTGCTAAGTATGTGCTGAGTTTTAACTAAAGTTGTTTGCTAAGTATGTGCTGAGTTGTAACTAAATTCTACATTTTTTAATGACAGTAAATATATTCATATATTCTGAAGATTATTCTAAAAACAATTAAAGTAATAACTAGGTCTAAATATTATCATTCTATTTTGTGCATCTAGGGTATAAAATAACTAGAAAAAATTTTGTTGAATATTAATACTTCACATATTTATTTGAATTACTATAATCTAATATATAAATAGATAGATATAGGGATAGAAATAAATAGGTATTTTTGAAGGTAGGTTTATTTTATATACAGAGCTTTTGTTTTTAGTCCTCATTTTTAAATTTACTATGGAATGAAATTGTTCAAATAAAAAAGAATTTGTTTAAAGAAGAAATACATTTTATTATAAAATATATATTAAGTAGGATATAAAATACATGTACTTTATTGTGAAATATATTTTATGCAAGCTTCAAAATACATTCCTTCCTAAATCAAATTATTTTTGACGTGAGAAATTCCATTCTCTGTTAGATCTAAACAAAAGTAGAAAATGTCTGCCCTCCAATGCTCATGGACATTGTACAAGAGAAAGCAGTAAGATTGTAGGAGCTGGGTCAACAGGGAAACCACGTTTTCCAGACTGCTGGGGAGTTAGTCATATGTACTCTCAGTAATGGTGACAGCATGCAGAAGATCACAGTTTAAGTCAGACAAAATCCCAGTATAGATGTGGGAAAGTGGTAAGAAACCTGAACCCCATCAGAGGAACTGCTGGAAACTGATGGCTGCTGGGATAGGAGGGATCGGTCTTATTTAGGGATGAAATTCTTGGTAGGTTGACCAAATTCCAGTGGACAAACCCATACTAAAAGGCATTTGGGAATACAAATTGGACACTGTAGGCCACATTTTTTGCTTGAAAATAGAAAGAGTTGGTTGTTTATATTGTGAAGGTCACATTAGGATAAAAAGATAAACAATAATGAATTTTCTGACATATTTCTAGTTTCTAGCTCAAAGTCATTAAATTATTGGAGTAGAAGGATAAATTTTAGGGATATTGAGTTACTATTTATATAGAAATATTAAAAGTATTTTATTTATATCATGTTAAAAATTGACACATCAGAATTTTGCGGCCAGTATAATCTGAGCAGCCACCTACATAGATGTGCTCATATAAATTTTGGTTCTGAACACCTCAGTCCATGAAAATGTCATGGTCTTTCTGCTGTTCTTACTTTATGTTGTATATGAAAGATGAGTTGACTGCTTTTTATGACAACTGTCTAAAACACTTTTAGACTCATTCCATCCTATGCATAACCCAGAGAACACAAACAGAAGCCTACAACCCCCAAACACCTAACTAGGAGCTTTCAGTTTTAAGTCCATTACTTCAAAATCCGAACCATCTCTTTCTGGTGTTATTATCTCAATCAGCAATGAACTTTTGCTGTGTCATTTATTGATTTTTATCTTCTATTTACCATCTATCTGGGACTTATTTAGATTTGCAGAGAGTTTAAGTGCACCCTTGGATGGGCTCCTATGTATTCCGAAGCTCTGCTATCTAGCTTGGTGTTATATGCTGCTCCTCTTCCTAGCTTGGTATATTCTGATATTCCTGTTAGCTAACTTGATCTATTCTGATGTGCACCTTTTTGTTAGCCTTGTGTACTCTGATGTTCATGTTGGCTAGCCTGGTATATTTTGATGTGCTATTTTCTAGCCTGGTATATTCTGATGCTCTGTTATCAAGCCTGGTATCTACTAAAATGGCCACTAAATATGACTATTAAAACATGAGACCTTTATTTTTCCATTTTCTCTTCTAAGTCTAGGTTTTCAGATTGACTTGTGTGTTTACAATGTTTCTGTATCTTTCTTGGGATGCATGGGAATCTTTGCACTTTCAAAACCAGCATTTTCTATGGTGTAAAATCATTGCTGTTTCTGTGTGTGTATGGAGTGAATTCTTCAACACTAATCAAGGAAGAGATGCTACTCTGAAATGGTAGTTACTTTATTCTTTATCACAGAGGATCGGTGTTTTGCAAATGAGTAATTATATACTGCATTGGCAAAGTAACCCAAATGTACTAGTAGACTTTGATACAAACATGTATGCTTAAGAACGTAGCTCTTGCTTATAAAGTTGCTATTCTCTCTGATATTTTTTAGTTGTTTAAGATCATATCTAGGTCTGTGTGAATCTTGGTGTTGTTTCAATTTTTGTAAATTGTACTTTTGATAAAGATTGTGTGGTATAGATATTGAATGTATCCATTTCTTTAAATGAAATCTATATTAAAATACATTCTCACACATGTTAGTATGGTTAGGTTTTTGTATAAAAGATCAATTTTGGCATGGATATATTCTTCAAGGGAATGTAAAATGGTGCAGTAAATATGCATAACAATATAGAGTATTCTCATAAAACTATTAATTATTAAACTGCATTATCTAGAAATCCTCCATGGGAGTATTCTTCTGTACACTAAAATCAGAATTTCTAAGATGTACGTGCATTCTCATTCTCACTGCTGCATTATGCGTTTGCATCCAGATGTGGAAACAAATCTAAATGTTTACTGATGTCTGATTGAATAAAGAAAACATGATAAATACACATTCATATAAATATGTCAGCTATGTATTCTGTATATATGAAAGAATCTTATTCATGGTCAGAAATAAAGAAAATCCTCCCTCCCTGTACTTAAAGTGATAAAACTAGAGGATGGTTGCTAAGTGACATAAGCCAGTCATAGATGAGCATATACTGCAAGACTCCACTTGTGCATTAAATCTAAATAGTAAAACTCACAGAAATAGAATAGAATAATGGTTTGCAGATGCTGAAAGGAGCAGAAAATGGAGAACTACTGTTTACAGCTCTGAAGCTTAAGTTCTTGATATTGCTATATGACATTGTACCTGTAATTGACATTAGTAAATTTAGGCATTCAAATGTTTCTTAGGAAAATAGGAATCACATGGAGTGTTCTTGCCACCATTGAATGAATGAATGGGTAAATGAATAAAAATAAGTCAATTTCATTTGTTGAGTGTTGCTACAGTGCCATAGAAGAATATTCATAATTATCAAGGAAAGCATTTAAATTACCCATTTTTTCCATTTAAATGCCAGAATATGGCTCTGTATTCTTAATCCCAGTGACATCACAGAAGCTATGATGACTAAAGTAGTAGATATAAGAAATCAGATTCTTCTATCATGGGAGAAACTGGAGTTTCAGGGAAATGCAAATCAAAGTCTTTATCAGTCTATTTCAGCAACTAATTAGGTATCACTAATTTTTATATGAACACTAAAATTTTGGTTAAGGTCCTGATGTACTGAGTATGAGATTTTCAGCACTGAATAGAGTATTGTGACTCTGTGAGTTACTCAAGAAAAAATTTAAATGAATATATTTATTTTTTGAGAATTTCATACATGTGTTTTCAGCAGCTCCATCCCTCCTTCTCTCCACTCTTAACACCTCTCAGGTTCACTACTCCCTCTCAATTCATGGTTCCTTCTTTAATTATCATTATATATATATAAAAAACTCTCCTGAGTCTATTTTAGTTTTGCTTATAAGTACATGTGTTTAGAGCTGACCACTTAGGACCTTGTCTTTTGAGAAACTGATTCCTCTTCTCTCTGGCACTATTGACTGCCTACAGCTCTTCATCTACAGGTGACACTGTGAAATTTTTCCCATCCACTTTGGCATGTCAAATGATGTTGCCATTATGCAAATATTTCTCAAACAATCAGTTTTATGGGTGCATCTTCCATATTATGTCTTGAAAACACTTTCATGATCCTCTGGCTCTACAATCTTTCTTCCCCCTCTTCCATAATGGTCCCTGAATAGAGATAAAGGTATTGCGCTGTAGATGTATCAGTTGTGCTAGGATTCCCTACCATCAATTATTCTCTACATTTTGAGCAATTGTGGATCTCTGTAATAGTCTCCATCTGTTGCTAACAGAGCTTCTTTGACAAGTGGTAAGAGATACACTTTGCTGTGGTTATAAGGATAAGAATTTAGAATATAGTTAGAAGTTATATGGTTGCAAAAAGACTTGGTGTGCTTCTCATGTCTTTGTCTAGGTGAATTCTTCCACTTCTGATTTAATTTTTTTTCATCTTGGAAAGACCACATTTCACTGAACACACACACACACACACACACACACACACACACACACACACACACACACACACACGCTACCAAGAAACCCAACAAAGAAACAAAAACAAAAAGCTCAAAGGTCTTCTCATTTTGGGGTTCTTTAGTACATGTCTTACCAGTGCAGGTCAGCCTTCTTAATCCTCTCATTTCAGAGTGTATTCTGTCTTGAAAAGCATCTAAGCACATTCACATGGAGACAGGGTTTCCCTGTAGCCCCAGCTGTCCTGGAACTCACACTGTAAACCAGGCTGGCCTTGAACTCACAAAGACCCGCCTTCCTCTGCCTCCCAAATGCTAGGATTAAAGGCGTGCACCACCACGTCCGGCAACCATGGATTTTTAAACTTGCTTTCCTTTGTCTTCTGTGTTGAACTAAATATTGCTTATTCTAGTAATAGTTCTCTATCTTAGCATCTGGTCTATAAGTCTATGTCATTTGCTGTGGTAGTTTTTCACCGTATGATTTATTTGTAGCTTTAATAACCTCAGTAGATTTAAAATTGAAATTCCCAGGGCTAGAGAGCGGGCTTAGAGGTTAAGAACACTGGCTGCTCTTGCAAAGGTCCTGGATTTGAATTCAAGCACACACATGACAGCTAAGAACTGCTCACAATTCCAGTTCCAGGGGATCCTCTGCCCTCTTCTGTCCTCTGCTGGTTCTTCAGGACACAGGTACACTTATATATATGCAGGCATAATGCTCATACACATAAAATAACCATAAAAAATAAATAAAATTTGGGGAAAGAATAAAAATCATCTTAAAAAATAAATTGCCTATTACATGACTTACTTTTTACCATAGTATTCTATAATGCAGGGAGTTCTGTATCACCTACACCTACCTGCTTCATAACTTGTGCTGCTAGTCATCTAATATAAATATTTAATGAAAATTCTTTCCTTAATGTATGAATACATTTGTGGCATGGATGTGTCACACTATTGGTAATCTTGTGAAGTTCTTGATATAAGAAAGAAAGTTCCGTGTCAGCAGGAATGGGTCCCTCTCGGGTTCCATCTCACCAAGATGAGTGGTGCAAAAAAAACAAAAAACAAAAAACAATCCAAGCTGCCCTTGCAGTGCTCCTTACATTCAATAGAACCCTGGATAAACCGATTTTATAAGTATGTCTTTCTGTCATTGTTTTTATTATTATATTTTGAAACTCTTACATTTAGAAGTTTATTTGTAGAATGCTGATGGGTCCAGACATGGCTCCTGTTCATGAACAGGCAGAAAGCATTTTCTAAAAATAACACAAAGACATTTGAGTCTATCTTTATCCCAATAGGAATCCAAACATTACACTGTTTTTCCCCTTAATACTTTAATCAACTTTTCATGCATTTGAAAATTAATCATAGCATTTGAAAATTTTCAAGCACCATCTTTGAATTTCTTTTGAATTGATTTTAGTATCTTTATATTTCTAAGTTATGCTTTTGTCTTTTTTCTTAATGTTTTATATATGACATGGTTTTGTATATTACATACAACAATTCTTAATTAAATTTAGATCCCTTCTTCCCTATCCATGGCCCATGTTGGCCAGACCTCATGCATTTGCCATGCATGTTAAGTCCTGTCCAAACATTTATATCCAGATGTCCTTCGGTGCAAATTCATGAACATCGGGAAATGTTCCTCCATGAACACTGGCTCTTCTACAATGGTCCCTGAGCCATGAGTGGATGAGGTTTAAATGATTCTTTAGGGTTTGGAGAGGTGGCTTAGCAGTAAAGAGCAGTGACTGCTCTTGCAGAAGACTTGAATAGGCATCCCAGCACTTACATGGTGGCTAATAACCATCTGTAACTCTAGTTCCCAGGGGATCCTATGCCTGGTTCTGACCTCTGTGGGCAATGCACAACTTGGGTGTGCTTTCATATATTCAGGTAATACAGTACTATATATAAAATAAAATTAATCAGTTACCAATAATTCTCTGGCTAAACTTGGGGCCTGCTGCCCATTTCTCCATTTCTATGCTGGTTTTTTGTCTCCTTGAGTTTGCATGGGTCTTGTAATAAGACCTTTTACTAGGTCTTATTACAAATTTTACAAATTACTTATTTGAGTAATAAGGCCTATTACTCAATAGGCCTTAACATAAATTACAGAACGCATTAAATCCAGTGGAAGGAATTTGTAAGGGTATGGATGGGGGAGGGATATAAAGATGATTAAAATGTCTTGTATGAAATAGACAATAATTAAATAATTATACAAAAATAAATAAATAAATAATATGTAAAATGGTTCTTTAATAAGAAAATGTTGACATAAATCACCTGTGTGAAACATACCAGCTCCCTTTCTGTTTGTTAAAGAACATCACACTGTTTTACTGAATAACTCTTGGTTGATGGCATAATATTGTATTAAGTCCCTTCTTCTTTCCTTCACCCTTGTTTCTTTCCTCTCTGTTTGTTTTCTCCTCATTTGCTTACTTTCTCTCTAATTCAAAGAGGTTTTGAATAGTTTGTCCTTCCTGGTCATGAGTAGACCATTATCTCTTTGCTTACTTTTATTCTTCTTAATGTTCTCCATAAACAGATGAAATCATTTGCTTGAAAGACTTTGTTTCCTTCATTATTTTTGTCAGGTTGTTAGTGTATGGTTAGCCTCAGTATTGCTAATTGAGGGCATTTTAACATTATGTTTTATATTTTGATTAGGGTACTTTTGGTCTAATTGTAATATGAAATCAGAATGGAAGATGTTCCTGTTCAACCTTGTTTAAAAATATCCTGCAGTCATTTCAAGATGAGCTCAAAGAAATAAATATAGCTTAGCTCGTGAACTGAGAAGTTCAAGTGCTTGTGCTGCCATACTAGAAATTTGCAGCTTTTCTGTTCTTGTCATTAAAGAGATTGGACAGGAAATGAATAATTATCTATATCAAACATTCTGAGAGAGAAATAACAGCCTCTGCTTTTAAGTATAGAAAAAAAGGCAATTTTAACCAAAAACTCACTTAGAAGACTCTTTTCAAGTCACTTCTAATAATTTCTGACACCAGAGATAAATATCCAAAGTACAGATAGAGTGACACACACTTTTTTTATAATGTAGAAATGGCTTTAATGTAATTATATACAATAGTTCTTTGTGGGAGAAAATCATATTATAAATTCCTCATGTTCAATGGTGTGATAGTTATTTGAAGAATATAACTTGCTGGATTGTCAAGCTGCGTGTTGACATATTAATATTCAAATGAATCAATGATTTTTTAAAATAATTTTTGTTAATTTTCTCTTTAATATATCACTCTCATGGGGAAAATGTCATCAATTTTTAAATTCCATTATCAGAATTACTGATATCCTTTCTAAGTTAAATTAATATTTGTGCTAGAGCAACATTAAGCAAAAAGATGTGCAAACCACACTGTAGAATGCTATTGTTATTGCTCTTAGTTTCCCAACAGAAGTTTGTGGTAAGGTCGTACTATTGAAGACACCACACACGTTTGTCCCAGGACATAGAGAAATCAAGTTGGTAATGACCAGGACATTTTATCCTGGCTGCCTAGCTTTCATAGTACTGGAAGCTACTATGAAGGCCTCTGTGGGAACAAACATCAACAGTCTTACCTAGATGTTAATCCTGTGAAGTGAAATAATGACCAAAGTGACAAGATATGCCATTGGTTGCTGGATAGGCACAAATGTTATGGAGACAGCCAAATGCTTTCTGATTGGATTTAAAGCTCCATCCACAAGAAAAAAATAAATACCTGACTGCTACTATAAATCTGGCTGAAAACCCATAGTTTGCCAGCTCACAGGCCCCAGGGGCGATGATGCTAATACAATTCTTTTACTGCATGGACATCATATTAAAATGCTGTCTAAATTCATATTTATCTGCCCTTAACTTATTGCAGCACTTGGACCTCATCACTGAAATTTCTCTACGCATTAGGCAGTTGTTAATGTACAAGCCCAGAACTGGGTAAAGTAGAGAAAGTGACTGTGGAGAGCTTAGACACAAATGAGACATCCATATCACACCTCCTCTTCAAGATATCAGGGGCCGTTGTGGAGGAAGTGGTGGAAAGATTATAAATTGGGTAGGATCGGAGCAAAACAATCTCTTTTTGACCTGCCAGGACTCCTGTACTTGTGAACTCACAGCAGCTGGAGTTGTCTGCACAAGACCTTTACAAAATCAAGCCAAGCAGTATTCTGGTATGGAATTGAAAGGGGTTCATATGCCCTTATCACTAGCTGAGGAGCTCTGGGCAGTTGATGGGAGAGTTAGTTGAGGGCATGGCTCCTTACATGGACTGCATCCCAGTGGATAGCCCTACATCAAGAAGTATATGAACATCACAAATTATAGTTGGCGGGTTACTATACTAAAAAATGAAAGAAAAAAGTTGGGTAGATGGGGAGGGAGGTGAGTTTGGATCTGGGAGGGGTGAAGGGGAGGCATTGGATGTATGTCATCAAAATACATTGTATACTCTCAAAGAAATAATAGCAATATTAATTAAAATATATTATTACATACTTGACAACTTAAAACAATAGTCATTAGTGCACACAGATCTATACATCAGAAAACTCAAATAGCTAAATAGGTTCTTCTGTTGAGAGTCACTCAAGCTCAAATCTAGGTGTCATCTTGATTGGGCTTTCCTTTGAAAACTGAGGAAAACTTCATTTCTAAGGTGATTTACAATCACATTGTTGGATTTTGTTTTAGGGTTACATGTTTTTGCTATCTGCCTCGGAGGCACATCCTCTGCTGTGGGTGGTCATCTGTCTTTCTCAGCTTCAACAGTGCCTTGTCATGGTTTGAATGCCTCTGATTTTTTGTACTATCAACCTTGAAACTCTGTTTCAAGGGGCTTGTATATTTGGATTAAGCCCTGTTAAACAATCCCCTTTCCATGCAATATCAGGAATTACTGCAAGGCCTGCTGATTGCAAGTGCCATGCTAAAGCCCTGCCCTTAGTAGAGACATATGTGTGCTATTGGATATAAATGAATTGAAAGGGAATGACTGTAGTTATTTTTGTAATCATAAGTAATAAAAGTTGTTACTTTTTGAAAGATCCCTTCTTTCAATAACACTTCATAATTGACAAAAATATTTTAATGCAAAATTCAAATTTTTTGAAAAGTTTAGGAAAACAAACTGGGAAATGAATCCATAAGGCTGAGGATGCCACCTCTGCGCACCTCTTCCAGTCCTTCTTGCCTGAGTCGCAGATTCATCTCTCAGTGGGTTAGGAGTGTCAAGAGCTCCACTGATCATTCCATATCTGGATATAGAGAACATTTCCTTTATTGAACTCACTGAATTTCACAAGTTCTATTCTTTTACATTAATACTGACATAAACATGTGGAAGTGCATTTCATGTACTTTTTAAAAGTTGTGTTAGTGGGTGTGGTGGCACACAACTTTAATCCCAGCACCCAGGAGACAGAGACAGGTGGATCTCTCTGAGTTCAAGGCCAGCCTGTGCTACAGAGTGAGTTCCAGGATGACTGGGGCTACAGGGAGACCCTATCTCAAGAATAACAAAAAAAAAGTTGTTTTACTGAGGATTCATACATTTCATACAAGGGTTCCTTATCAAATTTAGAACCCCTCTCCATGCTCCCAACCACCGATCATAATTCATGCATTGTACCATCCATGTTAAGTTCTATCCAGTCAAGCTTTGGAAACTAGGTGTGTTTTTGTACAGAGATGTATTTATGATAGAGTCAATGTGAATTTGAAGTTCATTTGATGTGTCCAACTATTTACTATGATTTCTGAATTGCATATTTCTAGGGGCTGTCGGAAATCATGAAATCCTTTTGGATACAAAGAAATAGGAGTAAGCACAGGTACCTGAACGAATGCATCTACTACCCAACATGAAGAGTACTTATTATATGATCATCTTGGGAACATCATAGAGGGCGCTGAACAAGTCTTTCTAGTTAAGTGCCAAAATCCCAGTTCTTTGACTTGAAAATAAAAGTCTTGCTTAAAATATGCACTGTAATTCTTTCTTCCATCAGAAAACTTGTAATTTCACTACAAAATTGTATCAAACATTAACTTTTAGAAGGCACTTTTAAACAATTCTGAAAGCAGGGACTACTCAAAGATAATGTGCACTGTATGCTAATGTAATCATAATAGTTCTAAGCTGCAATGTGAAAATATAGCTTAAATTTAGATTCATTCTTTCTCCAAAATTGTGATATAGAAAAAACATAATAGTTTCTGTAAATCTAAGTTCTCTCCTCCTTCAAATGAAGACAGTGAAGATAGAGTGGGATGTTCTCGATGTGGTCTAGTTTGCATGTAACTCTTACAGTGTTGGTGAACATCATTTGTTCTTCCTTCCAGTGAACAATGTTACAGGAAGATGAAGAAGATATTTTTACCCAGAAGTGAAATGGAATAAAAACAATTCATTGGGTATAAGGAAAGAAAAGGGTATTGAATTTTAATTCTAGTGAGGTTATATATAATTGATATCCAACAACAAGTTAGGGGCAAGAATCATTATAAAATTGTTTAACTTAAAGGAATCAACATTGTATCCATAAAAGCGATTTTATCCATATGAACTAAAATAGAAAAATAAATCTTCATTATATGAAATTTTATGTATAATTTTCATTCATGTTTTTGTATATTTAATAGTTTCCTATCATGGGAATGACTTTTCCTGGAATGGCTTCTGCTACAAAAGAGAGTTTTACCTAACCTTGCAATCAAAGTTAATCTTATGTTTTGAGATTATTTTGAGATATAAATATAACAATATATTTAATCTGCCTCCTACTGTGTGTTCAGCTTGTTTAAACTTAGGTAGCCCCTAGGAAAACAATGTAAAGAATCTTTCTAGGCTAGGGGTTCCTCTTGTAATTAACTTTTATAAGCTAAGCTAAACACATAGCTTTACTCTTAAGCTCTGCTCTGTATTTCTCTAATATGACCCTTCATTGTTCCATATACAGAATAATGCATGCGTGTGTGTATGTGTGTGTTATGATACCATCATTGTAGAAAATACCAACACTGAAGGCAATTAATTATAATTTATGTTGAACATTACAAGTAGGAATAGATTGATGATAACAGCTTCTCATTTGCATTGTATTCTGGGTCAGTTGGGGTCAGAAAAGGAAAAAAAGTCTCTGATAAGAAAAGATTCCCCATTTTTTCACATGCTATGCTAGATGGACTGTTTTAATTTAAAAAGAGATTACACTCTTGGTGGGGACATTTCTGAGAGATATCAGAAGAAATAAACTCTGAGAACAGATCAGGCTTCCTCTTGTTTCAAATGATTCCAAGACTCAGAGCATCTTTATTTAGGCACAGCAGCACTATGTGAACTACACTACAAAGTATAAATTCATTGATTTAGCAGTGCAAAACTATACTAATTTAGAGGTGTTTATCTTTTTTCATGCATTCCTTCAGATAGACTTAATTTTTAACTTTTATCGATTTTTGTGTATTTCCCATACAGAACATCTCAGTCAGTCTTAGTCATCTTTATTCTCCCTCTCCACTGGCACCCTCCCATAGCATGCCCCCCCCACTGGGTGAGGTTTTAGATATTTTTGGAATTGATCTTTGTGCAGACTGATAAATAAGAATCAATTTTCATTCTTTTACATGTAGATATACATTTTTCCAGTACCATTGGTTGAAGATGATGTCTTGTCTACCATCTTGGCAAAATATGCCCATTGCTGTGACAGTGGCATGAATGATAAAGGGTAAACTAATCACTTTCTGGGTGGATTTAAGGCCTGCCCCACAGTGGGGAATGCACACTGTCAACCAGGTGGAGAATTTGATTCTTGGGAGATTATGGTTCCTAGGAGCAACACACTCCTTTTATTTTAATAAGTGGACATGGCATTAAACTATATTATACATACATAGCCTTGTATCCATAGATTAGGGAAGTTCTTTGTCCTCATTGGATATGAGTCTTTGCTGTGGAAAGTTGATAATACAAAAGCTCGCATCTGATCAAAATGAAAAGAAAAATGATTGTGGAGAATGCTCAGTCCTAAACAGGACATCTATATCACACGCACCCTCCCCCAAGTCCCAGAACAGATTGCAGAAGAGGAGACAGAGGTTGTAAGACCCAGAGGTTAGGAGGACTGTGGTATCTTCTTGGCACTACAGGGCCATTGTACCCATGAAGTCACAGCAGCTCCAGTTAGAGAACTTCCTACTCATGCTTGTGCAGGTAACCCTAAACTCAGAGAATTAGTTATACACCCACAAGAAAGCATGAAAATAAGAAGGGCCTTGTTGGGAAAAATAAAGGTTTCAGTTTTAGAAGGATGGAGATGTGACAGGGCAATAGGGGTGAGAAAGAAAAATTTATTTTATACATGTAGGAAACCATCAAAGAATAAGAAACGGAGAAACTTTTCATGTTTTTTTTCCACATCTTGATTATTTTGTTTTTCTGCATTTATACTTAGATTGATGACAAGCCCAAGAAATATAGCCATTTGTTTGAATTATTGCAACAACAGTTGTAGTGACAACCTACTTAAGCAGGAGGCATTAGGGCAAGAATCTCAGTTGTGGTACATAGTGTTGTCTTGCAAATTTATTTTTGTTCCCCTCTGGAAGGCACATCTTATTTCCAAAATAATTCTGTCTGTGGGATATCATGTGCTGGATGAGTGCAGAAGTTGAATTAATCACACATGAGAATCCTATAAAACTCAAAGCACTACACAAATATCAGTAATGGCTATTTGGTTAGGAAAATTCTGTCTATTGAACCCCTAAAATGCTAGTTGAAGTTAGTAGCTAAGTAAGAAATATCCATCTTGAAACACATACTGAGAATCTATATTTTTATCATTTTGTACACTCTTAGCCAAATTGTATTAAAAATCCTCAACATATAACAGGACCACTTTCTATAGTGTTCTTTATTTTTATTAACTTACTTATATTTCTTACGTAATTTATAATTTAATAAAATAAATTACTCTTGATTCATTGTAATTTCTTTTCATTTTTTAAAGACCAGATATCCCTGTAGTCCCAGCTGTCCTAAAACTGGCAAAGTAGACCATCCTGGACTGGTCTCCATCTCACAGTCATCTGCCAGCCTTTGCCTCCTGAGCACTGAGAGTAAAGATGTGAACCACCATGGCTGGCAAATTAAGATGCATTTGTAGTAGTTGTTTTCATATCAGTGATTATTCAACATTCACTATCAGTGACACCTTTTTGACTCATAAGTGTATATTTAATGACATAAGTATAAATATGTGCAATTTCCCAAGATCTGTATGAAGTAATATGTGCAATGTCATTTAAAATAAGCTATAGTGATAAAAAAGCCTCTTCCAAATCTTAGAAAAAAACAATGAAAGTTTAAAATATATATATTTAGTGGAAGGAGAGATGGCATTGGGTGAAGAGCACTGTGTCCTCTTGCAAAGGACCGGTGTTTGATTCCCAGCGCCCACATGGTGGATAATAACTGAAGCTCCAATTCCAGGTGACCCGATGCTCTCTCTGGATTCCACAGGCATGGTACTACATGGATGCACTTACATACACACAGTCAATAAATTCATATACACAAAATAAAATAATAATAACTTTTTAAATATGTAAATGAAAATAAAAATATATTATTTAGAATAAATAGAAACTCTTTTAACTCATTCATTGTAGATTTTCAGCATTTAAGACAGCTAATAAGAACATCAATCGATGAAAACAAAACTTTAAGTGCCATGTTGTTTAAATTACTCTAGCTTTCTAACATCAACTGAAGCAGGAGATGGTTCTAATTCCAGCAGTGTTTTTACCATTCAGGATTATTTTGGATTTCTGTTTCTATGTGAATTTTGACAATACCTTTTTTATTTCTATAAAGAATTGCATTAAAATTTTGATGGGGAATGCATTGAATCTGTGGATGAGTTTTGGTACAATGGTTATTTTCATGATATCAGGCTCTCCAATCCATGAACATGGGGTACCTTTCCATCTTCTGGTATCTTCTTCATTTCCTTTCATTAGTATCTTTAAATTTTCAGTGTATGACACTTTTATCTCCTTGATCAGATTTATATCATGGAGTATTTTTGGTGTTACTGTGAATGGGATTATTTCCCTGACTTACTTTTTGGTATGTTTATCTTTGGTATATATGAAGAGTATTTTGTGTGTTAATTTTGTGCCCTGCTACATTCCAGAGTATTCAAATACTTACTGAGTGTATTTATAAGCTTTAGGAGATTTCTGCTGGAGATAGAATTATAATCATTCACAAAAAGGGATACTTTTACTTCTTCTTTTCTTTTGTATCCAAGTATGTCTCCCTAACTTTATTTCCCTAGATAAACCATGGAGCACTGTGTTGAACAAGAGTGAGAGTGTGTCCTTGTCTTGTTTCTCATTTCAGTGAAAATGTTCCAAGTTATTTTTTTTCCATTTAGCAGACCCAGAACTACCCCCAAGAAAAACAACAAAAACAAGAAAAAAACAACACAAGAACAAGAACAACCCCCCCCCACACACACACACACATCTTTCTTTTAAGGAGATTGTCACTTTAAATCTTTAGATAAGTGTGTTTAAGTTGGAGTACCCACAGAAATCATAAAACTATCAAAGGGTCTGCTGGAAGGATTTCAAGAGAGTGGGATAGAATCCAGGTAGCATAAAGGGAGAAAAAAGATAGTATAACAAGAAGAGTTAAATGGGTATGGGATGGAAGGATGGGGTAAAAGAGGGCTATAATGGAGAATTACTAACACCAAAGACCTTTGAAAATGCCATGTGCAATCTCATGTAGATGCTTCCTAAAATAGATACATACAAACCAACCCAAAATTTTATGAAAGTTATCTTTTAATCCTCATTATCATCATGGGTTCATATCGCTATGTTCACAAACACCACGACATGATAAAAATAAGTTTAGTAGTGATAATTGTCCTTGTGTGACATTATTTCTCAGGAAAAGTGGATAATTATCGCTGGCCTCATATAAAGAACCAATGACAGATCAAAGTAAAGACCATCAAAGTCCAACTTGATGAACCAAAGAGTTGGGGGTTACTTATTGTATGGAAAGAGGGCACAATAAACACCATCTATCAAGAAAACATCATGGGGGACAGCAGTTTATTGGGAAATAAACTTTTTGTCCTGCTCTTGTTGGGATCAGAGAAAGAACAGCAGCTAGCAACAGAAGTCATGCGCCTTTCACAGGCAATTAAGGGCTTGTGTAACTTTCCATGATGCAGGCTGGGTGGCTTAGCCTGTATTTGGTTGGGTTCCGAGTAGAGGAATTTGCCCAACCTAAACCAGGACCTGCCATTTTACACTATTGGGAATTTGCCCATTTTGGGAGTCTGCCTCAACCTAACACTTATAAGAGCTGTATCACCAAAAATACGCCTGCACTTGTGACAGCACATGAAATCCAAAAACACAAAGCACAGTACACAGCTAGCAGGCAGCTCAACAGGTTGGAGTACCTTCTAGGTGTTTCAGTTGGTCTGAGCCACATGCTGACAGCCCAACTTGTCTCCATTTCTTCAGGCAGCTCAGCTTGTTTAAGAGCATCTCTCAGTAGTCCTAAAGGATTATATATTCTTAGGGAAGGAGAAGACTAATGAATCTAGTCAGTTTCAGAGACTTCCTAATGCTATTGAGTTGTTTACATCCTGTTGTTTACCTTTAGCATACCCTGTTGCTTTATCCAGAGGAAATTGCTACATAACACTGCTCTATACATGTGTGAAACTATTTTTAAAGAAATAACAAAATCTTTGTTACAGATGTGCTAACATACTAAATAAAAGAACATGCCATGTAAAATTTTACATAATTAGTAATATTGTGCTAAACACTTCTTTACAGTATTTATGTACATTATAATTATAGATGATGTATGTTTGTATTAATTCAAAGGTTTAAAAATTTATGTTATTTATTCATTTATCAATTATTTCCCATACATTAATATGATTCCTTGATATAACACCTGAAATTTTAATTGAGCAAGATTTTGTTTTAAAAGACTAGAAAAATTCTTATGGGTTTGTATCACGTATTTCAATAATACATAGACAAATTTGTCTTCACTATTAATTTAGCTGTTTGCCCTAAGGATATCAATATTGAATAATTTTAATATATTTGCTCTGCTTTGTTTCATAAATCCTTTGGCATGTAATGTGGTATTATAGATAGACTTAAAGTCAAGTACATATGATGTTTAGTGAGTAAATGACCTGAATTAGTCAACTTTCTAATTATGTATTTTTCTATAAGAGAAACATCTTTCTCCTGATTTTTAAAGTACCATGTTTTAGCTTAGATTGGATTTTCTGGTGATAAAAACAAATGGCTCCATTTGTTAGTACTTTGGCAGAAGTATTTCTATAAGGAGATGGCAAATGTGGAAAGCAGGAAGTAATGGACACTCAAGTCTGAATGAGCCATTTGATTATGTTTCTGAAACACAGGTCTGCCATGATAGGCTTGGAGCATTTTGTGCTGTGCTCATAAATATGTTCTGTCGCTGACACACACCATGAAGTGTACATCATTAAGTGCTTCTTACTAATTCCTACGAAATGATTTTCTATTCATTTCTATATCAGTATGTCACAGAAACTGTCTTTTTCTACTATATAAAATTAGTTTTTCCTAATTATAAGTTAATAAAATTTTTCTGGGCATTTTTGTGTTGCCTGATTTACCACAGAGAAACCAAGTCTTTTATTTTTTTTTCTCTAAACATGGAATAGTTTAAAACATGAAAGATGTTTAAAGAAAAGACTTTAGTTTGAAACCTGAATGACAAAATTGTCTGAGATTAATGGACTCCTACAAGAAAAGATAATGCTATTGGTCCTCCAAAGAACCATAGAAAAGCATGGGCTTAATGAAATCTTCAAAGAGGCTGGAACATACCATTTCTGTATCCAAAGGTACTTTATGTATGCCCACTTGTGCACATACTGGCACATATACATATACGTGTATGTGTGTGAGTTTGTGTGTGTGTGTGTGTGTGTGTGTGTATTTATATTGGAAAGCAACCAATGAAAATAAATGTGCATAACTACTTTGTGGAATTACCTTAATAGCTTTAGTCATAAATAATTGAACTAAAATTATAAAATATTTTTTAGTGATTCCATTAATGGGTATTTTGTGAATATACTACTACACAGGTCAAAATTTATGTCCCTGTTTAATGTCCTAGGAAAAAATGTGGTTATATTTAATCAAACTAAAATAGTAGTTTCATGTGTCTGCATTCTATTTTAATATAATTGTATATTTTTAGATTTAATTTAAACTTACTTTTAATAAACAAAAAATAGTTGGTTACCTCAAATATTACATATTAAATCCAGAATAAACAGAAAAAATTACAGCTGCATGTATTGTTGACTCCTCATGTTCAAAATTATAGCTTTCAGTAAATCAGAATTGGAATCAAAAAGCTTTCACCATAAATTCTATTTTTAACCCATTTTGTAAACTGACTTCCTTTTTTTTTCCTCTCAGCTTTCTCCTCTGACCTTTAAATCTTGCAAGTGGGATTGCTTGGCATTAAAGAAAGCTGCCAAACTGGGGTCCGAAAGTCCAGTGGGGCTAGTGGTACAGTAAAGAGAGATGATTTGATTCCTTTTACTTTCAGAAAGTGTGTGGATAAGAGGGGCTACATTGAAAGGCTTCCCAGAGCCTTTGTCCTGTAAATAGCTGGGGCACTTCCAGAAGGAATTCCCCTAGACGAGAAGATAATGAGGCAAATACCCTGGGGCCCAGTGTGAACCCTCTCTGGATCAAGAGGAAACCACTGAAAATTCATGTGCCTCAGGAGTTCCAAAAACCTAAGGCCATCTCCACTAGCATTGATAGGTGTGTTGCTCCTTTTCCAGGCTCCCATCACAACAGCATAATGTGCCAAGGCTCTTACTGATATCTGAACATCTTTGTACTAGGAAAGAGTATTGCTTTAGTTTGGTTTCTGTTACTATGGTAATTGCCAGAACCAAAAACCATTTGGGAAAGAAAGGTTTTATTTCATTATCATTGAAGGAAGCCAACAGAAATTAACCTGTAGAACTATGGAGAGAGTCCTCCACTTATGAGGCTATGGGGAAGCTATCATCCATGTTGGCTCATCCAGGTTCCTGCCACCCACCCTTCACCCATATTCCATAAGAAATCCTAATGCCAATAAGCTCAGTGTTCCCGAAAAGTAAACTCTGATGAAATTGAACTTTGGCTTGTCTTTGAGACCTTATGAGAGAGGGTAGACATTGGGCACTCCCCCAGAGAGGAAATCAACAGATAGTAAATTTGTTAATGTTCCTATCTCTAAGGATATTAAAATGGAAACAATTTAGAAAGTAAGCAGGAAAAAAGGAAAGGTTAAACATAGAATGAAAGAACGATTACAAAAAAAAAAAAAAATTAAAGGATTTAAAGTGGGGGAAAAAAGTACACCGAGGAAAGGAGGGTATTGGAAGGAATGGGAAAGGATGTAATGAAAGGACTGCATAAGAAACAATTAAGGAGGCTGGATTGTTCCAAGGCAGAGAAAAGAACTGGAAAGTTATGAAGGTCTGAGTAAGTGATCCAAGGTATAAGAGATGAAATTGGAAAAGCCAGGCATGGTGGCACTCACCTTTAATCCTAGCACTAGGGAGGCAGAGGCCGGTGAATCTTTGTGAGTTCAAGGCCAACCTGGTCTACAGAGTGAGTTCCAGGACAACTGGGGTTACAGGGAGACCCTGTCTCGAAAAGACAAGAGAGAGAGAGAGAGAGAGAGAGAGAGAGAGAGGAGACTGGTACATGATATAGGATATTAGACTTTCTTAGGTCAAAGTTCAATACATTGATGACAAACCTATGCTTAAATCAGTGCAGTTATCAGTCTACTCTTCATTGCAGCTACAGAGAATAGCTTAAGGAACAAGATGTACTTCTGTCTATTCAAGGTATGTTTAAAAATGGTTCTGCATAAGTTTTGTCTGAATAATACATGGTAGTTGAAGTTATCAGGCTGGTGTAACTGATCCTCTGAGTGTTCAATACCCATACTTGGATGATCTTGTAATGCAGACAGAGGAATTAAAATGGAAAGTATGCTGACTCGTGCCTTCCTAGGTCAACTAGATCTCAGGGGAGAGTTACTAGTTGTCATGTTCATAGAGGCTATTGGAGACTCCACTTGGTGGACTCTAACCAGAACCCAGAGGTTTCTTCTAACAAAGAGGAGGGTCAGCCTTGAGGAATAATTTCCTCCATACTTTTAAATGAAGCTATGGTCAAGTGAGGCCTTTGACTTTTCATTGGTAAAAAAGAAAGACTAAAGAAGACAAGGTATCCTCCCAATTTTAGAGGATTTAAGTACCAGATCCCAAACTTGCCTTGAAAATATAAAGGAAAAAGAAAGGTTAATTTTAGCATGATCTTAAACATTCAGAAAAAAAGTATAACCAAAGGTTAAAATCATTGGTATGTAGCCTTCCTGGCTGACATCTGCATTCAGAACTAAAGTTCCGATTCCAGTCTGTGTTATTCATTTATACAATAAAGGCTCTGGGCTAGAAATAGCTGACAGATTACAAGGTGCGATCTCAGTCAAGAATATCTGTGTGCAGGATTCTTGAACATGACTCACTATGTAAAGTTTATTGTAACATAAAGTCCCCAACAAATTTCTGACCCTTTACTTATGGGATAATTATGAGATACAGCTGCCCAAAATTCCAGCTTCCAGGAGTGACTTGGTGGACCCACTCACCTCCAAAAGCTAATCTCACCTTGCAGCCCTGGCCAATAAGACCCTGTGGACTCAGAAGCCCTCTACAGTCAACTTCATCATGTGGGAGCCTCTCCTGAACACCCATACTTTGCATATTTGGAAATAGTTCCAAAAATGCCCACCTTAAAATGGGATATTTCCAGATTTGTGTCCATTGATTTTATCCTAACTAGACTCGGGCTATGGTCATTGAGAAGTTCCAGTTTCTTTGGTCCTATCTCAGGCCTAGCCCAAAGAACAGGAGCTCCCCATATGTGTTACTTCTAATAATACAGGGACCTACTAGGAGGAAATCCTGTAGGCCTAAAAAGTGCAAGATAGTTAAAACAGGCCACTTCAGAAGAGAGACATTCGTTTAAAAGTTCTTACTTTCTGGGACAGAACATAAGATTAGCCTATTGTTTCAAGAGGAGGCAAAATGCTAGAATGTTTTAATGAAGGAAAAATCAGAACTAGAAGAATAGGTAATAAGCATAGAATGGATTTTCCAGAAATATGCCCCATCCCTGCTTGAGAGGGCTTATACAATGGCTCAGCAATGTTTTCCATAATTCAAAGGGGATCATAGCTGTCTACAAGACAATGGTCCATCCTCCTCAACAGAGAGGCAGAGTCTGACCATATCTTTGCCACCTCCTCTATGGAACATAGTTTCCTGTAACTGTAACATGACATCCTGTGTCTTGAATACCCATAGTTTCTGACTGAGTGCAGCAATTAAATTCCCAGTTATCAAATATTGTGGGCTAGGAAAAAGAGCTCAGAATACTCATCTTGTGCCCATGGGGTTTAACTGGGCTCTCTTACAAACCCCAATGGGATTGTATTTTCTTCCTAGACTACAAGTTAGAAAGTGGCATCTGTCTTGCCCTCAATGGGAATGGGATCCTGATTTTACCCAGACTTGACCCCTGGTGTCTATATTTATTAAGGGTTATGTGTGGACACAAGAAGTGGTATTTCTTGGTGGAAGAGAATGGCTAACAACCCTGTTTCTCTCACAGGTTTCTTATGTGAGAGTTCTAATCACTCCTTCTACAGGACTCCGTTACACTATTCAGCCTGTAGCATAATTACAGTTCACATCACTAAACCAAATTTATACTAATCATGATATCCAAGAGTTCTCCTCATTAACAACACTTCTGATTGATCCACATGTGGTGGTGATAGAGGTGACACAATGGCCAGTATCTGAGTTTCAATTGATAGAGAAGAAGCTCTATGAGCTTCAGTCCAACCCACCATTTTCTCCACCATGGACACCTGGCTGTTCCAAGGCAGTAAGATAATGATCACAACAAAACCTGCAGAGTGGAGCTAGCCTTTCCAGGCTTTGTTCCAGGCTTTGGCTTCCTTTGTTACCAGGGCAGCAGCCCCAGCCATGTCTGATGTCTCTGAGCTTCCCTAGCTATCTTTCAATCTCTCTCTCTCTCTCTCTCATATATATATATGAGAGAGAGAGAGA
>VZQC01004878.1:166960-255627 GCA_009823505.1 Rhizomys pruinosus | reverse complement strand
AGAGAGAGCAACTCCAAATCAATAGTATTCATGATGAAAGGGGAAAAAAGATTCAGTCAATCATATGGGAATACTTCAAAAAGCTATACTCCACTAAATTTGAAAACCAAAGAGAAATGGGTGAATATCTGAAATCCTGATAACCAACAAAGCTTAACCAAGAAGAGATTGACAGTTTAAACAGACCCAGAATATTTGAGGAAATTGAAGATGTAATTAAAAACCTCCCAACTAAGAAAAGCCCCGGTCCAGATGGTTTCATGGCAGAATTCTATAAAACATTTAAAGAGGTCCTACAACAATTGCTACTCAAACTGTTTAGAAGGAAACAAACAGAGGGAATTCTCCCAAACTCCTTCTATGAAGCCAGCATCACTTTAATACCAAAACCAGACAAAGATGCAAGCAAGAAATAAAGCTTTTGTCCAATCTCACTAATGAATATAGATGCAAAAATTCTCAAAATACTTGCAAATCACATACAGACCCACATCAAAAAGTTTATCCATCATGATCAAATTAGATTCATACCGGAGATGCAGGGATGGTTCAACATATATAAATCAATAAATATCATAATACATATAAATGGGCTGAAAGACAAAAAAACACACAATCTTCTCAATTGATGCTGAGAAAGCCTTTGACAGTATCCACCTAGGAACAAACCTAACGAAAGATACCAAAAACCTCTACAACAAAAATTTTATACCCCTGAAGAAGGAGATTGAAAATGACATCAAAAGATGGAAAGATGTCTCATGCTCATGGATTGGGAAAATTAATATAGAATAAAATGTCCATTTTACCCAAATTGATATATAGATTCAACACAATCCCAATCAAAATGCCCATGAGCTTCTTCACTGACTTGGAAAAAAAAATCCTTAAATTCATATGGAAAAACAAAAGACCCTGAATAGCTAAAGCATCCCTGAGTGAAAAATTCAATAAAAGGGGGATTGCCCTACCAGACTTCAAACTGTATTACAGGGCCATAATCAAAAACACAGCCTGGTACTGGCCCAAAAACAGACCTGTTGACCAATGGAAAAGAAGATCCAAACTTGAGCTTATACAATTCCAGCCACCTCATATTTGACAAAAAGGGGCAAAAAAACACTCAGTGGAGGAAGTACAGCATCTTCAGCAAATGGTGCTGGCAAAATTGGATCATCATCTGTAGAAGAACATAATTAAACCCCTACCTCTCACCCTGTACAAAAAATCAACTCCAAGTGAATCAAAGATCTCAATGTGAAGCCTTGAACCCTCAAGGTGATAGAAGAAAAAGTTGTCAACAACCTACAAGACATAGGAGTAGGAAAAGACTTTCTAAATCGGACAGCAGCTGCACAGGAAGTAAGGTCAACAGTGGACAAAAGGGACCTCATAAAACTCAAAAGCTTCTGTACAGCGAAAGAAAAAAGGAGGTGAAGAGAAAACCCACAGAGTGGGATGAAATCTTTACCAGGGATACATCTGACAGAACATTAACTCAAGAATATATGAACTACTCAAAAAACAAAGAATTAAGAAGACAAATGACCTACACATTTTTCTTATGGACTTGTCTGTTTATCCGTTAGTTTTCACAAGTGAGATCACAACAAAATGGGTGAGAAGTTTTCTTTGCTGTAGAAAATGAGCATATTGAAGATAAAATTTTAACAATGATCACTGTGAAATAAACATTAAAAAAATAATCCAGGTGGGGCTGGAGAGATGGCTCAGCAGTTAAGAGCACCAATTGCTGTTGCAGAGGACCCGGGTTCGATTCCCAGCACCCACTTTAACTCTAGTTTCAGGGGAATCTGATGCCCTCTTCTGACCTCCACAGCATTGCACAACACAGGTGCACAGAACTACATGTAGATAGTAGATTCATACACATACAAAAATAAATAAAAATTTAAAAAATTAAAAAAAATCCAGGCATGATAGGGAGGGCACACTTTTAATCCTAGTCCACAGGAGAGAGGCATACCCAGGTGGATCTCTGTGAGACTGATGCCAGCCTGGTCTACATATCAAATTCCAGGCCAGCTGGGGCTACAGGGAGACCCTATCTCTAAATGACCACCACCACCAACAGAACAAAACAAAACAAAACTACTTACAAACAAAACAAAATATCACTTAAAAATTGAGAAAGGAGCTGAACATGGAGTTCTCAAAAGATGAAATTAAAATGACCGAGAAATATTTTTTAATTTGGAATTTTTATTATTTTTATTATTTTCTTTTGTAAAAACACTGGGACTATAATTTCCTAAATTGGAAAAGCGTTAGGGAACAGAAATTCTCACCCTTATAGTACATAAAATTATTGGAAAAGTATAAGTCTAGTGTATGATGGTTTTTTTATTTGTTTATTATTTTTAAGGGATTCACAATATAAGGACTTTTTAAAATATTCAACATCTTTAGCCATCAGGGAAATGCAAATTAAAAGTAGTTTGAAATTTCATCCTACCCCATTGTGAATGGCCATGATCCCCAAAACAATGACAAACAAATGTTGCCAAGGATTTGGGGAATGAAGAACATTTAGTCACTAGTGATGGGAATACGAACCAGTGCAGCCACTATAGAATTCACTGTGGAAGTTCCTCAGAAGCTTAGAAATAAGTCTTCCATGTGATCTAGCCAGATAAGTTTTGGGAATATGCTTGAAGGACTCTGTATCCTACTAGACAAATATCGGCTCACCCATGACCATTTGGGCTCCATTCACAATATCCAGTAAATGGAAAGAATCTAGATATCTATCAAATGACAAACTGATAATGAAACTATAATACATTTATGCAATCAAGTATTCAGCTGTTAAGAAAAATGAAATTATAAAATTTGCATTCATGTGAAAGGAACTAGAGGCAATAATCCTGAGTGAGGCAATCTAGACCCAGAAAGACAAAGCTGCATCTTTTCTCTCATAAGTGGAGGTTAACTTTGCATCTTTTGCTATGTGTTTCAGTTGTAAAATCAATACAGGTCAGAAATTTAGTATGGGGTCATAAGATGGGTTTTGGAGGTACCTCATGCAGTAAGAAGATAGAATGCAGTGATATAAAGAGAAAAAAAGAATAACAGAATATGAAGGGTTAAAATGAGTGTGAAATGGGGTGTGGAATGGGAGAGCAGAATAGAAGAGGAAGTATGGGAACATATAACTAATGGTAAGTGCTTTTGCAAAAATTCATGGAAACCTACAATTGTAGGAACTTCCTAAATTATATCCATACACATATATAAATACAATGTAAGCAGGGTTACCATACAATGATGGAGATGCCCTTACCAGACACCAAAGTTTAGCAAATAAAAAGCCCAATACTAGGATTGGACTCCCTTCTTTGGAGTTTTTGACTGCAGATATACCATACATATACTCAAACAATACTGGCTGTTGGTATTGCACTTGATTACTCTCCACAACTTAACAGTAAGACCTTATTGCTGAAGACTGTACATAAGGGAGTTGTAGAAAAAACCTGGAGAAATCAAGCTGGTACTGACCTGGAAGCTTCATCTGTATTGGCTAGCTTTCAAAGTGCTAGATGGTCTGTGATTTCAAGACCAGCCTGGTCTACATAGGGAGCTCCAGGCCAGCTGGGACTAAAGGGAGACCCTGTCTCAAAAAGACCCCCTCCAAAAAATAAAAAAGAACAATAACAACAAATCCTTCTTTAAAAATTGGCACCTCAAAAATCACAAACCACACTAAGAGATTTTTACCAGGAATCTTTCAATCACATAGTCTATCAGAGCACTCTTCAAAATAAGAGTGGGCGAAAACCAAAATGGAGAAGGGAAGATGGTTCAGCAGGTAAAGGCAGCAGCCACACAATTCTGACAATCCAAGTTAGATCCTGGACAACCTAAATAACAGAACGGGTTGGATCATACCTGGAATGTCAGCACTCTCCTTCTTGGGCTTTGTCACAGGCATCAGCGAGGTTGGTGATTTCCTCACCCCCATGTGCTGCTAGGTGTATCCTGTGGAGAGGGCTACTGGCTTGGTACAAGAGCTTAAGAATGTTAACTTCATTAGTAGGACTGAAAGGTTATTCCTAGACAAACTGTCAGCCCATGAAAGGAAACAGCCAGAATTGACCAGAGTCCAAGACAACAGCTCCAAAGAAAGTAGACTGTTTTGCTTCTCGTCCACCTGTGCCCCTTTTCTAAGCCTAGGGCACAATCTGCGGAAGAGGGGGCGTGGTAGAATGTAAGGGCTGCGATTGGGTGAATGGTGAAACTACAACAATATAGTCTGGACACTTATTTGATCAACTTGAGAGTACATACAGCCACCCCCCCCCACCAGCTGGATGGTGGAACCCTTGGGCTGTGTGGGTTTGGGTATAGCTGCTTGCAAATTGGTTTTACATGAAGGATGCTTGTACTCATAAATTATTACTTATTGTTAAAAAATGAAAAAAAAATAAAGAAGTAATAAAAAAAGAATGTTAGTCAAAAAAAAAAAACAAAACAAAACACGAAAAACAAAGTGCTAGAAGGTGTTATGGACACTATGAAAAGAGAAAAGCAATCAATCATCAGTCTTTCCCATCCATGAACCTGTCAAGGTACAATGATGACTGGCTTGGCAAGACATGCATGTTGTTGCAATAGTGTTGTGAATGTTATGGAAGTAACACACAGACTAAAAGTAAAAGAATTGAAAATTAAATTTTAGGCAAGTGAAATCCAAACCATAATGCTCTACCTATTTTCATATCTGATAAGGTAGATTTCAAGCCATAACGGTAATGGAAACAAGGGAATAAATACATCTATGCACAAGAATAATGGGGGCTGGAGAGATGGCCTAGCAGTTAAGAGTGCCTACTGCTCTTACAGAGGACCCGGGTTTGATCCCCAGCACCCACATGGTGGTCGAGAACCGTTTGAAACTCCAATTCCAGGAGAACTCCAGTTCCAGTGGAATCTGAGACCCTCTTCTGACCTCCGCGGCATTGCACGACATGGGTGCACAGACTTGCATGTAGACAGTACATTCATACACATACAGAAATAAATAAAAATTAATAAAAAAATTAAAAAAGAATAATGGAAGATCTCAGTGCCCTATAGCTATAATATCATGAATTTTTAAATATATAGAAGAAAAATAAAGGAATTTAGGCGTTCAACTGTGTCAGTGATCAATAGACGGAAACATTGCATTGGTTAGTGTTTCATTGCTGTGAAAGAAAATACCTCATAGAACAAGATAAAACTAGTGATGAATTATTTGGACAGAGTTTCATAGGCTTTAGTCTATCATGCAAGGGAGGCATGATGAACCTATTCATTTCACACCATGGCAGACAGGAGGCAGAAGGGAATATCAGGGAACATCTTCCTTTCTTTTATCTTCCCTTTAGTCTGTCTGGGATCAGGTCCCAGTTGATGGTGGCATGGATATTCACATTGGGTCATCTACCAAAATTTAATCAATGTGTACATAGACACCTCCAAATTGACGTATGTTACCAAGGTTATTCGAAATTCAGTCATACTGACAATGAATACTAAGTATCAGAGAGAGCTACAGAATATACCATCACAACTATGTAATGCCAAATTATAACAATAACCTATAGCTCACATTTTGATCTATAAAGTTTAATAAACACAAAACATTGACAGTTCTTGTTTCTTTTCATATAACATGTGTCTAAAACCATAAATTATCTTCAAGAGCACCCATAAAAATAAACACATCGAGGCTGGAGAGATAGCCTAGTGGTTAAGAGTACCGACTGCTCTTGCAGAGAACCCTGGTTCGATCCCCAGCACCCACATGGCGGCTGAGAACCGTCTGTAACTCCAGTTCCAGGAGAACTCCAGTTCCAGGGGAATCCCTTTTCTGACCTCCGCGGCATTGCACGACACGGGTGCACAAACCTACATGCAGTTATTACATTCATACACATAAAATAAATAAATAAAAATAAAAAATATTAAAAAATATTTAAAAAAATAAACACATAGAGACTAAACAGTGTACTTCTGGAAAATCAATGGAGCATTGGAAAAATATGTAAGGAAGTTAAGAAATTTGTAGGAACAAATTAAGAGGAAAAAAAATTTACCATAACATGTAGGATATAGCAAAGATATTTGTGAAGTGGGGGAGAAATTTACAACTTTGTATGTATACTTTGAAAAGGAACAGCATCTTCAGCAAATGGCGTTGGCAAAACTGGATCACAACTTGTAGAAGAATAAAATTAAAGCCCTACATCTCACCCTGTACAAAAATCAACTCCAAATGGATCAAAGACCTCAATGTGAAACCCAAAACTCTGAAATGATAGAAGCGAACGTTGGCAGTAACCTACAAGACATAGGCGTAGGAAGACTTTCTAAATCAGACAGCAGCTGCACAAGCAATAAGGTCAACAATGGACAAGTGGGACCTTATTAAATGCAAAAGCTTCTGTACAGCAAAAGAAACAATCAAAAAAGTGAAGGGAAAGCCCACAGAGTGGGAGGAATCCTTCACCAGTGATACATCTGATAGAGCATTAACATCCAGAACATATAAACTACTCAAAAAGCAAAGGAGACAAAAGCAAATAAGTCACTCAAAAGATGGAGTAAAGAGCTGAACTGAGACTCCAGAAATGAAGAAGTAAAGATGGCTGAGAAACATCCTAAATACTGTTCAATGTTTCTAATAATTAAAAAATGCAAATTAAAACTTATGGTTATGTCAAGAAAACAAAGGATACCAAATGCTGGAGAGCTTGTGGGGCAAGTGGAACACTCATCCACTGCTGGTGGGAAGGCAAACTCATGCAACCACTATGTAAAGCAGTGTGGAGAACACCCCCCCCCAAACAGGGAAAAAGAAACAATACAAAATGACAGCAACAACAACAACAAAAACAAAACAGTGCAACAAGAACAAAAAAAGGGGGAGATTTCCATTTCTTATTCTGGTGAAATAAAGAATCAATCTGCAGGGCTTGGTATGTACTTCTCTCTTTTTCCATTCTCTGTTTCTTTTCTTTCTTCTTTATCTGCTCTTTCAGGGCTATGAGAAGAATATGTTTTTACTGGCTAGATCAGGAAGATTTGGGTTCTCTGCTCAGAAAGAATCTGGTTAATTTGGGGGGAATCTCATCTCTAAACTGCCTAATCAATTTCTTGGTCCTGTTTAGTTATGTTATCCTCTGAAAAGGGTCACTCTAATCGCCAGAAGGGAATTGAGACACTTAATGCTCTTCTTCTATGCTGAAAAGGGACATTGGGTGTGACAACTGGGCTATCCCAGAATCAGAGGGTTAATCTAAAAGACCCCCAAGCATAAATAGAAAGGGGAAATAATCCTTGACTGGTGCCTGTGAAAGCAAAATGAAGGCAGGAATGGTTAGGTACGTGATCTAGGTGGGGGAGCAGAAGAAGTAAGAACACAGTGAATTCCAATGTCCAACTGGCTGGTACTAAAAGGGAGACCCTGCCTCAAAAATACCAAAAAAAAAAAAAAAAAAAAAAAAAAAAAGGAAAAAAAAAACAAAAACTAAAAAAAAAAGCCCATTTTCTTGACCAGGGATTTCAAACAGTCCATTTATTAGGTTTCTCCTCTGCATTTGGCCATGATTTCTGGACTCAGAATCTGCTTTCAGGTTTTTTAAATAGTCAGGATATGATTTTCCACTTAGATATTTTAGAAAGAAAGAGGAAATTTATTATTAACATTAATTAAAAAAAATAGTGGACTTATCCTTTGCTGCAGGTGCCTTCCTGTTAACCAAGCCCAAGATCTAATGTATTACGCCTACTCAACATTATTTCATATAACTTTTAGCCAATATGTGGAGCACATTTACTTTTCAGGCTTTAAAAGGAATAAGTATTGACTATCTTTTGGTTAAATTTTCTTTTTGGTGCTGTAATAACAATTATGCTTGTTAAGGTCATACTATCTTTTCTCAATATCGGTTCAGGATATTCAGGTCCTTGCCGTGTTTTTTTGGGGCCTTCTCCTCTGCCACTTTTCCTATGCCCATGCTGTTCAGTCATTTATATTTTTATAGTTGTTATCTTCTTCCCTCCCCCCCTAAACCAAGTCTTTCTGCATGGTTTTTCTGCTCTTTTCTCTTTTTTGTTTTGGTTTTTTCATTTTTTTAACAATAAGTGAATAATTTGTGAGTACAAGCATGCCTTCATGTAAAACCAATTTGCAAGCCGTTGTGCCCAAACCCACACATCCCTATGGTCCCACCCATCCCCAGGGGGGGCTTGTATGTTCAAATCGATAAGTTAGAAATGAGTGTCCAGTCGATATTTTGTTGTAGTTTCACCATTAACCCCAATCGCAGAGCCCTTACATTCTACCATCTAAGCCTCCCTCTTTCCGCAGATTGTTCCTAGGTCTTAGAAAGGGGCAGGTGGGAGAGAAGCAAAACACGTACTTTCTCTGGAGCTGATGTCTTGTGTCTCATGTCAATTTGGGCTGTTTTTCTTTCATGGGCTGCCCAGCTTCTCCAGGCATAACTTTCCGATCCTACTATGAGCACATGCAATTAGAATATTTAGGTATTATAAACAATAATATAATAGCCTGTTCAATCCTACTAATGAAGCACACACAATTAGATTATAGTATTAAATAGTACAATTGTTATGGTAGGTTACTTTGGTATAGACAACAGAGTGTTTTGGATGGTAATGTTAATTCATGAATTCATTTTCTTCTGTTTAAGTATGGCAGGGTCTTCGTGTGGTTTATAACATCTCCTAACCATTAGAGGATGTAAGCTTGTGGCATCAGCCGTGGGTTATTCCTCCAAGGAGAGAGCTAATAGCCAATTAGATTTGGGATATACAGACATATGACTGCCACTGCTGCACAGTATTTCCAGGCAGATGAGGTGTAGCTGGTGCTGACGGAGGAGTCTTTCTTGACTCAAGGAGACCTATATTTGCTTTATTGGTTTAGTGGTCTTCTGGCCATACTTAACCAGTTTCATCTTCCAAGGACAAGGTCAGATCTTCTAAACCTGGCTTCCCTTTGGAGCACAAAGAGACTTTCCTCTATATTGAGTTTCCTCTTTATAGACTGGACACTGGGTAGGGTTCTGTTGGTGCGTCTCCAAGAGCTCACTGCATAGGAAGTCTGGTGACTAACAATTGAAGAACATTTTAAGAGATGTCCCTGTACAAAATCCCCTGGGACCAGTTGACCTCAGAGGGCAAGGAAAAAATTGTCCCTTAAATCCCTTGGCCAGATTGGTATGGGCATTAAGGATCCACAAAAGTTAAGTTACACCAATCTGGTACTTTTTAAAAAAATGTGTTCTTTTTATTGACATTTTGTGTATTTCATACATAATTTTTCAGTCCAATTTGGATACATTCCCCTCTCCCTGCCCCTACTCCCCACCACAGTTTATGCCATACATGTCTCACATCTTTCAGTGTTTCCAAGGATTTTGTTCTGGAGAGCCTTATTGTTTTGAGCAGAGTTTAACTGTATCAGTCAGTTCTTTGATCCAGTCCTTATGTTGTTGTTGTTCCCTCTTCTTTGTATTACTCCAAATTATGCCTGTTGTACTTTTTTTAAAATAAAGTTTGAAGAAAAGTCTAATAAGCCTTGCATCAACATTGACTGGAAGAAATTTAACACCATAGGATAAGCAGGCAAAGCCAATAAGAAAAATTTCAACAATTTTAGGCATATCTTAAAGAGAAATGATTTACTACAAACAAAAGTAGTCACTTTACTTTCCTAAACCCCATATCCTGGTTTGTAGTTTTCCAATAAGAGGGAACATGCCTGTTGACCAGAATTAAGCTGAAAAATTTACCAAGCCCATCCAAACTATCTCCTTCTGGGGTGCATGCCATTAGTTCAAGGAAGTAAACCTAGATTTTCTTGAGTCAAATTATCTTGAAATGGGCAGAGTAGATATCAAAAGTAACACTTCATAATAGACAGAAAGCAAAAATATCTTTCTTTAGTCAAAGGTAACCCATTACTTTTCTATTCCCCTTTAATTCGAATCTACAACTGGAAGTCTAGTACAAGCCAAGAGTAGACCAAAAATCAACCAAAATCCTTTGTGGTTATAATCCCATTTAGATCATTAGTTGGCTTTAGTGTTTATACCATTCCACTCTAGAAACATTTAACAACTTCAATCCAGTGCAAGTATCTTATTTTCTACTATTATTTTGTAATATTTATCCCCATCCAGCCAAACAGGGCAAACCCATCACAATAAAATAAAAACCTTAAAGGGACCCTACAAGTACTGGGGCCAGCTCCAGCGAACCAAATCTTTCCAGATATTCAGAAATGCACCACACAGGCCTGCAAAAAGCTTGTCTATCCGTCCCAAAGATGTTCCACCTAGTGATCAAATATCCCCCACACAAAACACAACCAAAGGCACTGAATTTGATTTTATCTAATATTAGCATAGAGACTCCTCCTTCTTTCTTAGTGCCATTTACTTGTTTTATTTTTTACCTCCCTTTCACCTTGGGATAATATCTATCTTTAAAGGCGAGGTAAGTTTCTTGGAGACAAGAAGAAAAAATGGGTTTTGTTTCTTAATCCATTCTACTAGTTTCTGTCTCTTAATTGGAGAATTCATTCCATTGATATTTAAAACTGTTATTGAAAGAATTAAATTGCTTCCAATAATTTTGACTTCTAGTACATTCTTACCCTATGTTTTTTATTTCCATAGTAGTATTATCATTTGTTTTCTAGTGATGATTATTTATAGTCATCCCTGCCCTCCCCTCTTTGTATTGCTTGAAGTATTCTCTGCAGGCAGGCTTATTGGAGAGGAATACTTTCAATTTATTTATATCATGGAACATTTTCCTTTCTCCTTCAATTGTAATAAACATTTTTGCTGGATAAAGTACTCTGGGTTGGCATCTATAATCTTTTAAAACTGGGAATATTGGGCTGGAGAGATAGCCTAGCGATTAAGAGCACCGACTGCTCTCGCAGAGGACCCGGGTTCGATCCCCAGCACCCACATGGTGGCTGAGAACTGTCTGTAACTCCAATTCCAGGAGAATTCCAGTTCCAGGGGAATCGGACACCCTCTTCTGACCTCCGCAGCACTGCACGACACGGGTGCACAAACCTACATGCACGACATGGGTGCACAAACCTACATGCAGACAGTGTATTCATATACATAGAAAATAAATAAATAAAATTTAAAATTTAAAAATAAATAAATAAAATAAAATCCTTAAAAAATAAAACTGGGAATATTTTAGTTCAGGCTTGTTTGGTTTTCATTGTCTGTACTGAGAAATGCGCTGTAATTCTGATAGGTTTTCCTTTGTAGGTAACTTGTTGTTTATCTTTTGCATCCCTCAGTATGTTTTCTTTGCTTTGAACATCTAGTGGTATTTATTTATTTATTTATTTATTTATTTATTTATTTATTTATTTTTATTTTTTGGTCTTTTTCGAGACAGTGTCTCCCTGTAGCCCCAGCTGTCCTGGAAATCACTCTGTAGACCAGGTTGGCCTTGAACTCACAAAGATCCTCCCGCCTCTGTCTCCCGAGTGCTAGGATTAAAGGTGTGCGCCACCACACCAGGCTTTGAACATCTAGTGATTTTACTATACGGCATGGAGAATTTCTTTTCTTGTTCTGTCTGCTTGGTGTTCTATATGCTTCTAATACTTGTCTAGGTATCTCTTGCTTTAATTTGTGAAAATTAGCTCTAAAACTTTGTTGAAGGCCTGGGCCATATCGTTATCCTGTGACTTTTCTTCCTCTTCTATCCATATAATTCACAGGTTTGGTCTTTTCATAGTATCCCACAGTTCCTGGTTATTCATTTCTTGTGTTTTTTTTTTAATTTTTTATAATCTTTACTTGATTTATCCAGTTCTTCTACATTGTCTTCCAATCCTGATATTCCATTTTCTACTTCATCCATTCTATTAAGAATTTCTCCCATCCTTTTCAAGTTTTTTTTTTTTTTTTGGAATGTTACATTTCTTTTTTCACTTAAACTTGAATTTTCTTCAAGGTTTCCATATCTTTTGTAATTTCATTCTGCATCATTGTCCTCCTTTAATTTACCCCTGTCTTCTTTTATTTTGTTGATGTCCATATGTTTTTTTTTTACATTTTTTTGAAATTTTGTGCAATTCATAGCACATTTCTCAGCCCAATTTTAGACTCATTCCCTTTTCCATGCCCCCTATCCCACCTGATTTCATGCATTTTGCCATACATGACTTGCATCTTTTTTTTTCAGTCTTTTTAAAGTTTTTCTATACAGAGGTTTATTGTTTTGGGCTGAAGTTCACTGTTTCAGTCAGTTCTTTGACCCAGTCCTTTTGTTGTTGTTCCCTCCAATTTGTATTGCTCCAAAGTATATGTATATGCTTTTCACACATATACCAAAATTACGACATCTGAAAGTAAACTGTATATTAATTCCAAAGATGTTTAGGAATTCACATTTTTCTCCTTTAATTTTGTGTTACTCTAAAATATGGAGACAAATCATCTCCTCATATACCACAATTACAAAGTCTGAAAATAAGTGATAGGTTAATTCTAGATCCCATTAAGGTATTCACATTACAATGGTACAGTTGCTTTCAGGTAAAAGTAGTATATATACACATTGCTCAGTTTGGCTTACTACTAAGTATTTGATCCACAGATGAGGGATACCATTTGTCTTTGTTTGTTTGTTTGTTTGTTTGTTTGTTTGTTTCTGGGACTGTGTTACTTCATTTAGCATAACGTCTTCTAGTTCCATCCATTTACCTGCAAAGTTCATGATGTTATCTTTCTTTACTGCTGCATAGTTCTCCATTGTGTAGATGTACCACATTTTCTCTATCTACTCATTGCTTGAGTGACATTTGGGTTGGTTCCAGCTCTTTGCTATTGTGAAGAGAGCTGAAATAAATAACATTCTACCCTGTCTTCTTTTAGATACTGGATTCCTTGTTTATAAACTCCTTACAGTCCCTCAACTCATTAATTTCTCTAATCATATTAATAATTATTCTTTTGAGATCTGTATCCTGAGTTATATCCAAGGGGTCTTCATTAGAGGGTACTTGAATAGTGGTATTTGTTTGGTATAGATTCACATTAGTCTTTCATTGAGCTTTAGGTATTTGGGTAGCTTCCATTGGGAATGGTTATAATGTGAAGCACAAGTGTTTCTTGAGCTGAGACTAATTTTGTTTATATTCTATTCTTCAGGTGTTTTTTGATGTCTTAATTGATGGACAGGTGTGTATTCTTTAGTCTCCAAAATCTCAACTCTATCCTAACACTGTACAGACCAACACCCTTCACCCAACCAGCAAACAGTTCGCCCAATGGACTAAGTCACACAACACCCAAGCTGGCTGAAACCCCCAGGTATGAAAAACCTGCACCCCAAGGGTCCCAGTCACTCCCAGTCCTGTGGGCTGGAAGGTCATAATGCTTCCACTGCAATGCAGCTGGATTCCCCCACACCTAAGTGGGGTGAACCCCAATTACCCACCTGGTGAGATGTACTCACAGAACCATTGTACACCACCCTTAATCTACCAACAGATCCTCCAAAGCCAGACACCAAGGTCTGTTCCTGGGTTCAGCAGGAGAAAGGCTCAGCCAACACCGAAGCTATCCCTGTTGTCTCCTGACATTGCCCTTGGGCTATGTCTATAGCACCAAATTGTAGTCCCTAAGGATCCAAGGCCACTCCAACCATCCCCCATGCTTCCCAATGCTCTTGGAGGCCCCTACGTCCCCCTCCCTGACTTTGCCCTCAGCTTCTCAGAATGCACCTGCCATCTCAGGAGCCACCATATTGGAAATTAAAAGACTCAAAATGAGACTACCACCTGACCCAGTCATACCACTTCTGGGTATATACCACAAGATTCATCCTATCTCAGGGATACATGCACATCCATGTTTATTGCATCTCTCTTCACAATAGTGAAGAGCTGGAAGCATCTTAAGTGTCCCTCAAATGAGGAGTGTATAAAGAAAATGTGGTACATCTACATAATGCAATTCTATGGAGTGGTAAGGAAAGAAAATATCATGAACGTTGCAGGTAAATGGATGGAAATAGAAGCCATTATGCTAAGTGAAGTAGAAGAGTCCCAGAAAAACAAACATGTGCTGTCCCTCATTTGTGGATTCCAGAGCCCAATCTGTATAAGATAAACTGAATAATTATTTTTCTTTCTTTTTTAGTAAATATAATGATTGATGTTACTCATCAACTTTCTATGTAATGTAGGAATGTAAAGTAATATTTTTTCTTTACCTGCATACTGTCAAAATGTGAATCTCTAAACAGGTTTAGGAATTTACTTATAATTTATTTCAGATGTCATAATTTTGGTATATGTGTGGTGTGTATATATGCATATTTTGGAATGATACAAACTGGAAGGAACAGCAAGAACAACAACAACAACAAAAAAACTGGGTAAAATAACAGACTGAAACAGTAAACTTGTATCCAAAACAGTAAACTTCTGCATTGAAAAATTAAAATAAAAAAGAGAGAAAAAGATGAAAGCCCTGTATTGCAGAGTGCGTGAGCCTTGGAGGGGTGGTGGAGGGCAAGGAAGGGGGAATGGGTCGAAATTTGATGAAGAAATGCTGTGTGAAATGCACAAAACTTCTGAAAAACAAAGGAACAGCAAGAGGATATCTGGCCTGATCTGGTGCAGTTCCTGCACAGGCCATCACACCCACTGGGAGTTCCGATGTGCAAACACCATGTTGTGTCAGGAAAACCTTGCTACACTGTAGTCGTCCACTGCCTCTGGGTCTTATAATCTTTCCACCCCCGTCTTCCATGATGATCTTTGAGGAACTAAGGAGATGTCAGTTTTCTTTAGGGATGTAGCCCCTGAGAGGCTACCCATGCTCCTGTAGATGGCCTCTGTGCTGGATAGCTTTGGTGTCAACTTGACACACACCTCAACCTGGGTTGAGGGAGCCTTAGTTGGGGAATTGGCTCCATTGGATTGGCCTGTGGCCACATCTGTGGAGTATTGACTTGATGGTTGAGTAGTGTGGGAGGGCCCAGCCCACAAGAGTGGTGCCACCCTGGGCAGGTTGTTGTGTACGGTATAAGAAGATGGGCTGGGCATGAGCCAGGGGAGCAAGCCAGTGAACAGCATTCCTCCATGGCCTGTGCTTCAGCTCCTGCCTCCAGGTTCCTGCCCTGAGTTCCTGCCTTGTGCTCCCTGAGTGATGAACTGTGACCCAGGAGATGTAAGCTGAATAAACCCTTTCCTCCCCAAGTTGGTGTCAGTCAGAGTGTTTTGTCACAGCAATGGAAGACAAACCAGAAAATATGGTACGCGAAGAGTGGGGATTGCTGTATAGACAGACCTGACCTGTGGGTTTTTGGGTTGAGAGGATTGTGGAGGCTTTGGACTTTTGGCTGGAAGATCATATGATGTTAAGATTGTTGTCTAGGTGGAGTGTGGAGCAGTTTTGCTGAAGGAGTTGTAGAAGATGGAGGCACTTGAAGTCGTCAGTGCAACGGAGGAATGATCCGAGTTCAAGTGACAGAGATCTTGTCAGGCTCGTAATCGTCCCAATTGGGTCCTCTGAGTCGCGGCTAGAAGATCAGAGCTCGTAAGTTTATACAAGAAACAGAACCTGAGATAATAATCTTTGTTGTAACTGACAATGGATGCTGTTAGGCTGGGGAATATAGATTATAGTATTATATATATATATATATATACTATTGCTGTAGTCATAGCTGACTTCCTACTTGAATAAATACCCAATGGACTCAATCTACTGACAGATACTATGCAATGAGCCATGTTTACTTGCTATTTCAGAAACTTTTATAGAAATTCGTCGGGAAAAAAACTAAAGTGTTCCCTTCAACTGCATGAATTGGGGATCTTAAAAATGCTCAAGGTTCTTAGTTACGAATGGAGTACTACTCGAACATTGCAAAGAAACATGCGAAATTTGCAGGTTTATAGTTGGTTGACACTGAAACCTTTGTTTATAGAGTGAAATGGTGAAAATGTAGGAAGAACGCTTAGCATGGTCGTGGGAAAAATGAGATGGTACACAGTTGCTCGGGCAGGATGCCTACAACTCTCCCTTCATAGTTTTGGTTTGTCAACAGTCCATAAAGACTCTAACATTATAACAGGCTATTGTCATAGCCCTAGGTTTTCAACCAGAACTTGAAGGTAAGACCTTATTGCTGACGTCAGGCCATGCTTCAGACAAAAGACATAAAACTATTGAGCTACAAATAACCAAGAAGCCTCCTACCTGAAGACTAGCTCTCATGATATCAGAGGATACATTATAAGCTGCCAAGGGAGAAAAACGATGAAGCTTAATAAACATTAAAAAAAATAAAGAAAACCAGCAAACTTTTTTTAACTGTATCCTGACAACATGGCTTAGAATGGATCCAGTTCTTGACATACAAGAAGTCAGAAAAACTTGTGACTTGGTCTTGAAATTTCATACCTTCTGGTTAGCCAAAATCATACTCAGTTAGAATCATGTCCTATTGATGACTATTCTGGCAAGATAAATATATTAGATATATATATATAATTATATATATATATACTGGTACAATAGTGGCATAAACATAACGGCAGTAGCCAACCACTTTCTGAATGGATTTAAAGCCTGCTCCACAAGACAGAACTAATGCCTGGTACTATGAACTGGGCTAAAAATCTGTGACTCTTAGAAGATAAGCCCTAGTTGGAAACTTATTTCTATTATTTTTGCCAGTTGGACAAGGAGTTAATTGTCGCAGAATGTTTCCTTGTTTTGTTTCACATTGTTTTGAAATAAGAACTTCCTGTAGCCCCAGCTGGCCTGAAATGGAACTCACTATGTAGAACAAACTGAAGTCGCTGTCTCATACCACCACCTACCACTTCCTCCTTACTTTTGGGATTAGAGTGTGACATCAGGCCCAGTCCCTAAATTCTTATCTTCTTTTCTTCTCTTTTCAAATTTTTCTATGCATAGGTTTACTGATTTGGGCAGAAAGGTTAGTGTGTTTCAGTCAGTTATTTCCAGTCCTTTGTTGTGGTTCCATCCAATTTGTATTGTTCCAAATATGCCGATATGTAAGTTACAATTATTAAAAATAATATAAAATAAAAAAAAAAAAAAAAAAAAAAAAAAAAAAAAAAAAAAAATTCACATTTTCCCCTTTTCATTTTATATTACTNATATATATATATATATATATATATATATATACTGGTACAATAGTGGCATAATGTTACAGGAGTAACCAACCATTTTCTAATTGGATTTAAAGCACTCTCCACAAGACAGAACTAATGCCTGGTACTATGAACTGGGCTAAAAATCTGTGACTCTTAGAAGATAAGCCCTAGTTGGAAACTTATTTCTATTATTTTGCCAGTTGGACAAAGGATTTAATTGTTTCATAATTTCTTGTTTGTTTGCTTGTTTTGAAATAAGAACTTCCTGTAGCCCCAGCTGGCCTGAAATTGGCTACATAGACCAAACTGATCTCTGTCTCATACCACCACCTACCACTTCCTCCTTACTTTTGGGATTAGAGTGTGACATCAGGCCCAGTCCCTAAATTCTTATCTTCTTTTCTTCTTTTCAAAATTTTTCTATGCATAGGTTTACTGATTTGGGCAGAAGGTTAGTGTTTCAGTCAGTTATTTGACCCAGTCCTTTTGTTGTTGTTCCCTCCAATTTGTATTGTTCCAAAATATGCCTATATGTAAGTTACAATTATTAAAAATACGACATCTGAAAATAAATGGTATGCTAATTCTAAAACATGTGCAGGAATTTACATTTTCCCTTTCATTTTATATTACTTTAAATATGAATACATACTCTCCACCCACATACCAAAACTACAAATTCTGAAAATAAGTGGTAGGTTAATTCTAGAGCCCTTTAAGGGATTGACCTTATAACAGCTCAGTTGCTTTCAGATAAAAAGAAATATAACATTAATGTTGTTCAGGTTTCCTTACAACTAGGGATTTGTTGCTAGCATACACATTTGAAGGATACCATTCATCCTTCGTTTTTCTGAGACTGTATTATATCACTTAGCATAATGGCTTTAAGTTCCATCCATTTTCTTGGAAAGTTCATGATGTCATCTTTCTTTACCACTGCATAGAACTCCATTGTGTAGATGTATCACATTTTCTTTATCTTCTAGTTGGTGGAGGGGCACTTGGATTGCCTCCAGCTATTTGCTATTGTGAAGAGAGCTGCAATAAACACAGATGTGCATGTATCTCTGCGATAGGATGAGTATTATGGGTATATACCCAGGAATGGTGTGACTGGGTCAGGTGGTGGGCTCATTTTCAGTCCCTTAAGGGTTCTCCACACTGCTTTCCATAGTGATTATATGAGTTTGCATTCCCATCAGCAGTGGATGGGACGACTGTTCCCCTTTCCCCACAACCTCTCCAGCATTTGGTATCCTTTGTTTTCTTGATCCTAGCCAGTCTCCCCAGAGTAAGATGAAATATTAAGGTGGTTTTAATTTACATTTCCTTAATTATTAGCAAAATTGAACAATTTTTTTTGGTCTTTTCGAGACAGGGTCTCCATGTAGCCCCAGCTGGCCTGGAACTCGCTCTGTAGACCAGGCTGGTCTTGAACTCACAAAGATCTGCCTGCCTCTGCCTCTCAAGTGCAAGGATTAAAGGCATGTGCCACCATGCCTGGCTGAACACCTTTTAAGATGTTTCTCAGCCATCTTTATTTCCTCATTTGTGAAGTCTCTATTCAGCTCTTTACTCCATCTTTTGAGTGGGTCATTTCTTTTTTACCTCCTTTCTTTTTTAGTTGTTTATATACCCTGGATGTTAATGCCCTATCAGATGTATCAATGGTGAAGATTTCCTCCCAATCTGTGGGTTTCCCTTCACTTATTTGATTGTTCTATTGCTGTACAGAATCTCTTCAATTTAATTTGTTCCCATTTGTCAACTGTTGACCATATTTTTTGCTCAGCTGCTGTCTGATTTAGAAAGTCTTTTCCTATGCCTATGTCTTGTAGGCTACTACTAAAGTTTCCTTCTATCATTTTCAGAGTTTGAGGGTTCACATTGAGGTCTTTGATTCATTTGGAGCTTATTTTTGTACATGGTGAGATGTAGGGGTTTAGTTTCGTTCTTCTAGAAGTTGTGATCCAACTTTGCCAGCACCATTTGCTGAAGATGCCATCTTTCCCCCACTGAGTCTTCTTGGCTCCTTTGTTAAATATGAGGTGGCTGAAATTGGATGTGCTTAGTTTCAGGTCTTCGATTTTGTTCCATTGATCTGTGGGTGTGTTTTTGTGCCAATACCAGGCCATTTTTATGACTACAGCCCTATAATATAATTTGAAGTCTGGTATGGCAACCCCCCCCCCATATTTCTTTTTTTGCTCATGGTTGCCTTTAGCTCAGCACTATATTTTTTTTGTTTGTTTTTCCATATGAACTTTAGGATTGATTTTCTAGGTCTGTGATAAAGCTCATGGGGATTTTAATTGGGATTGCACTGAATCTATATATTACTTTGGGCAGGTTGGTCATTTTTACTATATTAATTCTTCCAATCCATGAACATGAGAGGTCTGTCCATAGTCTGGTATCTTCCTCAATCTCCTTCTTGAAGAATTTAAAATTTTCATTGTTGAGATTTTTGGTGTGTTTGGTCAGGTTTGTTCCTAGATATTTTATTTTTTTGGAGGCTATTGTGAGTGGAAAAATCTCCCCGTATTCCTTCTTCAATTGCTTGTTATTGGCATAAAGGCTACCAAATCTTCTAGGTTAATTTTGTATCCCACCACTTTACTCAACCTATTGATGGTTTCTAGGAGTTTTCTGGTAGAGTTTTTGGAGTTCCTTAGGTAAACTATCATGTCATCTGCAAAAGAGGTAGTTTGACTTCCTCTTTTCCACTTAGTACTCCTCTAATTTCTTTTCTTGTCTTATTGTTCTTGTGAGCCTTTCAAGTGCTATATTGAAAAAGAGGGGGATAGGGTGCAACCTTGCTGGGTTCCTGACTTAAGGAGAATGCTTCTAGTTTTTCCCCATTTTGGATAATGTGGGCTGTGGGTTTGTTGCATATGGCTTTAATTATGTTGAGGAATGTTCCCTCCAGTCCAGTTCCCTCCAGGATTTTAAACATGAAAGGCATGTTGAATTTTTCCAAAGGCCTTTTCCACATGATTGAGAGGACTATGCAGTTTTTGTCTTTCAGTCTGTTTGTGTGCTTTATAATGTTTGTTGATTTACATATGTTGAATCATCCCTGCATTTCTGGTATGAATCCAACTTGGTCATGGTAGATGATCTTTTTGATGTGTGCCTGTATGTAGTTTATAAGTATTTTGTTGAGAATTTTTGCATCTATGTTCATTAATGGACTGGGTCTATAGTTTTCTTTTTTGGCTGTATCTTTGCCTGTTTTTTGTATTAGAGTGGTGTTGGCTTCATAGAAATTATTTGGAAGATTTCCTTCTGTTTCTATCATCTTGGATAATTTAAGTTGCAGTGTCTGTAAGACATTTAAATGTCTTATAGATTTCTGTCATGAATCCATCTGGACCTGGACTTTTGTTAATTGGGAGATTTTTATCAGTTTTAATTTCCTCCTGTATTATGGGTCTACTTAAGCTGTTCATCTTTGCCAGGTTAAGTCTTGGTGGATTCCAGGATGTCAGGTATTCATCCATTTCTCTTAGGTTTTCAAATTTAGTAGAGTATAGGCTTTTGAAGTATTCCCATATGATTGTCTGAATCTTTTTGCTATCTGTTATGATGTTTCCCTTTTCATCTCTAATATTACTGATTTTGAGTTGTTCGTTCTTTCTTTTGGTCAGTTGGACTAAAGGTGTATCTATCTTGTTTCTCCTTTCAAATAACCAGCTCTTTGATTCATTGATTTTGTTGTATTGTTTTCTTTGTTTCTATTTCATTAATTCCCACTTTTGTTATTTCTTCCTGTCTGCTGGGTTTAAGATTAATTTATTTTTGCCTCTCAAACTCTTTAATTTGCAGTGTTAGGTCACTTATTTGTACTCTTTCTGTTTTCTTAATGTAGGCAATTAGGGCTATGAATATCCCTCTCAGTACTATTTTTAAGGTGTTCTACATATTTTGCTGTGTTGTATCATCCCTTTCATTGAGTGACAGGAATGATTTTACTTCTTTCTTTATTTCTCTTTCGACCCCATTATTCAGTAGTGTGTTGTTTAGTCTCCATGTGGTCTTGTATCTAGTAGGGCTACTTCTGATGTTGATATTAAACTTCATTGCACTGTGGTCTGATGGGATGCAGGAAATTATTTAATTTTTTTGTAATTGCTGAGGTTTTCTCTGTATCCCAGTATATGGTCAATTTGGAGAGTGTTCCATGGGTGCTGAAAGTATGTTCTTTGGTGTTTGGGTGGAATATTCCATAGATTACTGTTAGGTCCATTTGGTGTATCATATTGTTCAGTTTAGATATCTCTCTATTTATTCTTTGTCCAGTTGACCTGTCCAATGGGTTTAGTAGGGTATTAAAGTTTCTCACTATTAGTGTGCTGGGACTGATATTTGCATTGAACACCTGAAGGATTGTGTTTATAAAGTTTGGTGCACCACAGTTTGGTGCATATATATTTTTTATTGTGAGATCTTCATGATTGATTGGTCCTTTGATGAGGATGTAGTGACTCTCTTCATCTCTTCTGATTAGTTTTACTTTTTTTCTGATATTAAAATAGCAACCCCTGCTTGCTTTTTTGGTAACATTTTCTTGGAATATTTTTTCCATCCTTTCACCTTAAGATGGTGCCTGTCCTTAAAGGTGAGGTGCGTTTCTTGTAGGCAACAGAAAGATGGATTCAGTTTCTTAATCCATTCTCCCAATCTGTGTCTCTTGATTGGAAAGTTCAGACCGTTAATACTTAGGGTTAATACTGAGAGATTTATATTGCTTCCCTTCAGCTTGTATTCTGTTTGCATTTTTGGTCTAAGTTTGTATTTCTGGGGTTATACATTCACGATTTCTCTTGCTACTTGAAGATACCTGCTCCTTTACTTTGTCTTTTGAAATACTTCAAGAATTTTCTGGAAGGTTGGTTTTCTAGACATGTATTCTTTCATCTTGTTTATGCCATGGAAGATTTTACTTTGTTCTTCAATTATAATTGACATTTTTGCTGGGTAGAGTAACCTGGGTTGGCATCTGTAGTCATTTTTGACTGGGTGGACTTTGTTCCAAGCTCTTCTGACTTTTATCATTTTCATTGAAAGTCAGCTGTAATTCTGATGGGTTTTCTTTAATATGTAACTTCCTGTTTTTCTCTTGTGGCTTTCAGTATTCTTTCTTTGTTTTGAGCATCTAGCATTGTGATTATGATATGGTATGAGTATTTTCTTTTCTGATCTTGTCTATTTGGTGTTCTAGGTGTTTCTTGTATTTGTATATGGGTGTGTCTTTTATCAATTTGGGGGAATTTCTTCTATAATTCTGAAGATCCTGTCCATACCTACCTTTATCCTGAGATTCTTCTCCTTCCTCTCTACCTATGATGCAGAAGTTTGGTCTTTTCATGGTATCCCACATTTCCTGGTTATCCCCCCTCCTGTTTTTTTTATTATTTTCATAATCTTTGCTTGAGTTCTTCAGTACTTCCATGTTATCTTCTAGTCTTGATAGCCTATTTTCTGCTTCATCCGTTCTGTTACTGAGGCTTCCTCTTACCCTTCTATGTTGCCTGGATGAGTGTTCTATTTACTTTTTCTTTTCAGCCTGAGATTCCTTTAGTATTTCCATTTCTTTCTGGAGTTGTTTGTTCTCTCCCTTTAGTTCTTTGATTTATTTTGTTTTATATTCCTTGATTCCTTTGAGTATGTCTATGACTGTTCCTTTAAGATCTATGTCCTGAGTTACCTCTAGGGAGATTCCATTGTTGGAGTCTTCTATAGGACTGATAGAATTTGTTGGGAATTTATTATTGGCTTTTCCCATGTTGTTGATTTTTTGTTATGCTTTGGCTGTGGATTTGCTTTGTCCATTTGTTGTGATCTGATGTGAGATTCAGGTATTTCTTCCTTTTGTTGAAGATGTGTTCCTCTAGGTTGTCTGTGGAGTGGTGGTTAGCTGTCCCTTTGTCTCTTCTCCTCTTTTCTTACCTTGTGCTCTAGAGACACCACTACTGCTGTTTCCGCAGGGATGCTCACACCTTTGTGGGTGTGAGGTGGGGTGGTGGCTGATTTGGCCCATGTGCTGGTCACCTGAATGGCAGACTCTGATGGTCTGGGAACACGTAGTGGTGACTCTTCACCCACTCTGTGCTGGAAATGGCCAGATGGCAGGCTCTGATGGTCTGGGAACCTGTAGGAGTGTCCTGTCACTCACTTTGGACCAGAAACAGCCAGATGGCAAGTTCCTGATGGTCTGGTGATGTCATCTTTCTTTACTGCTGCAGCAAATTCCACTGTGTAGACATACCACATTTTGTTTATCCACTCATCAGTTGAAGAACACTTGGGTTGCTTCCAGTTCTTTGCTATTGTGAAGAGAGCTGCAATAAACTTAGATGTGCATGTTTCTCTACAAGAGGATGAGTCTTATGGGTATATACCCAGGAGTGGTATGACTGGGTCAGGTGGTAGGCTCATTTTGAATCTTTTCAGAGTTCCTCTCACTGCTTTCCCTAGGGGTTGTATGAGTTTGCATTCCCACGAGCAGTAGATGAGTGTTCCCCTTTCCCCACAACCTCTCTAGCATTCGGTATCCTTTGTTTTCTTGGTCCTAGCCAGTCTTGACAGAGTAAGATGAAATTTTAATGTGGTTTTAATTTGCATTTCCTTAATTATTAGTGATATTGAACAGTATTTAAGATGTTTCTCAGCCATCTTTACTTCTTCATTTGTGAAGTCTCTCTTCAGCTCTTTACTCCATTTTTGAGTGGGTCATTTGTTTTCTTTCTCCTTTGAGTATTTTATATGCTCTGGATGTTGATGCTCTATCAGATGTATCACTGGTGAAGGTTTCCTCCCACTCTGTGGATTTTCATTTCCCCTCCTTGATAGTTTCTTTCACCATACAGAATCTCTTGAGTTTAATAAGGTCCCAATTGTCAATTATTGACCTTATTTTTTGCTCAGCTGCTGTGGATTTAGGAAGTCTTTTCCTATGCCTATGTCTTGTAGAGTTCTTATCTTTATAACTGTAGATAAGTCAATTTCTTAACCCTCATCAAAAAAAGCTCATTTTTACAGTAGATGGAGATTAATTCAGAATTCCACTACCGACCACCTTAAAGTGAATAAGAGACTGTGAAATTTTTCACGCTAAATTGATATGTATATTATTACCCCTCAGGGGCATTGTAGAAGAGGAGAAAAAAGTGTTTTTAGGAGGCAGATGTCTTGGATACCTGTAGGAAAACATTTGCTGTACATGACAGGGCCACTGCACAAACACTTACAGGAGTTATGGCTGTGTATACAGGACCTGTACAAGATTACCTAGGCAAAGTCACAGCATGAATGGAAGGGAGCTCATGAAGTCCCACCTGTAGCTGAGCTGATGGCAATTGATAGCTGATGGGGGAGAGAAAATATCCTTTAAGGATGTGGCCCCTGAAATGTCTTATGCTCCAGTAGATGATGATTCATATGTGCACATACAAGTGAAACTAAGTAGATTTGTGGATTTAAAGAAACAGAAAGAGAACACAAAGGGGGTGAGAGATGAATTTGATCAAAACATATTTTATACATGTTAAATTCTCAATTAAAAAAGAGTTAAAATTTAATAAAATTTGCATAATTGAATATTAACAATAAACAAAATGTAATAAGGTACATGACATGTGATGATACATTATCAATTCAGAGATACTGAACAGTGTGTGTGTGTTGTGTGTGTGTGTATGCACATGTGTGAAGTGTTTATATGAATAAGGATTTAGGAGAAATACAGGAACATACAAGGAATATTAGTGGTATGACTTCTAAGAAGTGGTTTTCAAAGGGTAAGAATTCCATTTTTCTATTAAATATTATACTATTTTTGGCTTTTATAATAAAAATAAGCTTATATGAACTAGTAATATTTAATAAAGGCAATAGTTTATGTAAAGTAATTGTTCCTGTCTGTAAATTTAAATGATGACATGATAAACTCAGGAGCAAGATAGACCATGCAGTAATGATTTTTATATTGGCATAGAATGAAATCCCCCTTCATAATTTGTGGGACGGATCCCTTACCGGAGTGGCATCTTGCCTCATTTTCATTAGTACTCTTGGGTTTCATTTTATATCACAGGACACTCACTCACATCTGGGCAATCTTTACATGTTAGGAGATTCCATGATACACCTGACAGCTACATCTTAAATTTTAGAATTTGAAGACAAAAGCAGATATTTTATATTATTTTTTACATAATGGATGCCAGCGTTTAACCAATTAGGTTAAGGTAATTAAGAATACCCATTTCTTCTTACTGAATTTAGTCATGTAGCTTTGGCCAATTAACATGCATTTGGATGAAATGAGAAGCTGTGTCTCATGAAGGCCTTTGTGCGCTTGTTAAAGAATCCATGACATATGAAGAGAGTTAACCTCAGTTGTATGCACTGAGCGTGAAATAGGAAATGCAGAGCTCAGAGCCACCCGTTAGGATCCTCTTATCTCCCTGGGGAAGGAAAGCGGACTTTCCATGTTGCTGGTGCTGTGAACCAGGCACTATGTTTATCAGGAACGGGGCTGGGAGGCTCGTTAAAAGGATTTTATACTCTTTTGGCTTCAGAGCAAAAACAGCTGCAGAAATACCTCTCCCCACCCATCTCCAAATGAAATCTATTAGGCATCCACCTCCACATGGATTCTATCACAGACAGGCTAATGGAAATCAACTCCAAACCTAGCCAGCACAAGGATAAATGAAACATTTCTAGTTTGTATTCAGAGTGCCCTGAAGTTTCGGATTATTCTGCATAAGAACCCACATAGTATCAAATCTCAAATACATAGACAAAGCCCCCATTATTTATTAAAAAATCATGAACATTTTAAAGACACAAAATATTGACCCTCCTGAATCCGTGGGTCAATTGATTCGCTTAAGATTATATTTAGTGAGAGCCATGGAAAGATAAAATTTTTTCTCTTCCTTGCCCTCAGCCTTCAAGAAGTCTTAATGGAAATAATTTTCTTCCCAGTGACAGATTTCGGTTTCTCATTGAACAACAGATTTGGTTCAAACTCTTCATTCTCATATTATCTATTCTTTAAAATGGTAATTCTATTAGAATGCATTTGAGGCAGCTATGAACCTAGCTAGAATGCTAGAATCAAAGTTTAAGTGTCTAAATAATTGTCTTTTAACAATGTTTTACACATGGATAGATGCTACAATTAAATTGAGGCCAGTTCAGATCTGCAGGCAGAGCTCCTATTTATACTAAGTTCTCCTGACAGGTGATGACATCTAGGGAATCATTTATAAAGATCTGCATAATAACCAAGAAGACCTGCCCTGAACTGCAAACTTCAAGCTGCGGTTCAGAAGCTACTCTGACTTCCTCAGGAGATCTTACAACATAAGACATAGACTATTGCTGTGCAGTATAAAAATAAATTTACAAACTGGCACAATACACTTTGATACAACTGAAAACAACAACCCACTGATTATTCTGAAGGTGTATTCTCTGAGTATCTGGGTTTGCAGTTTTGAAAATGAAGACTGTGATTCCATTAAGTGAAGACCAGAAAGCAGATAATTCAAAGTTACAATAATAAGGATACCCTATTAGCTGGAGAATGTATTCAAGTCAAATGAACCTTGTTTCTTCAATGATTAGAGATTTTCACAGATTAAAAATTAATCAAAACATTGGACAAATAAAATTTGATGAATTTGACACATTAAGATAAGTTGTTGGTTTTTAAAAATGTCTTATGATTTGTTAAAAAATGAAACACCAGGAAAACTGTCAATGACAGTGTCCCTGAAGATTGTACAGAAGGATTTTTTTTCCTTAATACTTTTGAGTAAGAATTTTGAGAAGCTCTAGGCATTCTTCTGAAATATTTCACTCATATCTAAGGCTCTGAATGATACCAGTAATATATTTTTGTATCACATAAGATAACTACCTAAAACTAAGATTAAGAAAGGGAAAGAAGAATTAAGGGAAGAATTCAGCAGGATCACTATTTTATTTCTATTAATAAAATTTGGAGCTAGCACAAAAAACCCTGAAATATTTGGAAATCATGAAGATGATGGTAGTCATACTCTTATCCTTTCTTTAGACAGTCACACATTTACTCATCGACCGTGAGTCCTAAGTGCAAGCACAATCTATATTTTAGTATGGTCATGAAAATATGATATTTATACCACAAAGACAGCTCTGTGATAGACTTTTTGGTAGGCTGGCTTTTTTTTTCTAAAAAGTATCCAAGTGTGAGGACAACATGTTTGTCCATTGTGTCAATGAGACAAAAGGATAAAGACAAATTGACAACTGACCAGAAACGGAAAATGCAAAGTTGATCAGGCTAAGCCAATCCTGGAAAAGCTTGTCTCTAAGACTTCCATTCATAGGGCTAACAAATCATCATGATTTGCAACCTTGGTTTCTAGGTTTTCTGTTACATTAAATCAGAAGTACCTGTGGCGATTAGTGTTAACTATCAACTTGACAGAATTTAGAATCACCTTGGTGACCTGTCTCTGGGCATGCCTGTGAGGGGTTATCTTGTATACATTAATTGAAATGGGAATACAGGTTTACTGACAGTGGTACCCATATCCTTGGCTGGTAACAGTGAACAAAGTAAGCTGAGTACTAGCATGTAAACATTCATTGCTGTCTTCCTGATTATAGATGTAATGTGACCAGCCAGGAGTGTCAAGCCCATTCAGAGTTCTCATGGATTTTATGTGGTAGAATTGTAAGAGAAAATAAGCTCTTTCTCACTTAAATTGTTTTTTATCAGATATTAATTACATCACAACAACAGGAAAGGAAGTTATGACACACCCCTAAAGTAATTCAAATAGTTTCCCAGGCTGTGGCATTACTAAGCCACTTTACAGTTATACTTGAATAAAGAATCAGACTGACATTAAGCATGTGGCCAAGAGTATACCCAAACCCTGAGAACCACCCATTCCTTCACATTTCACTCATAACTGTGCTTCTGAGCCAGGCTTCACCCATATTTTTATTCAGTCTATCCATCACAAGTTTGGATCCATACTTTTCAGAAAATCTTGCCCTTTGATACCTAGATATAAAATATACACACAGAGTCAAGCATACTTCTCAATTCTCCCTGCTTCCAAAGAGGGTACTAATATGAATGTACTGTTCCAGTGCTTTGATATGATAATCAAGCAAACCACATCCATTCACTATTTTCAGTAGAACAGCAAGTGGGCTTTCAATGGATAAGGGTCATATTTCCAGGCCACAAGAGCACATGACTGAGTCAGCTTGTTTACCTTATAAACAGTAGCTTTTTGGTACAAGGTTAAGTAAAAGTCATTCCTATTTCAGATAATCCTATCATGTTCCATGTTGGGACCACGGTTTCTTTCTTTCTTTCTTTATTTTTTTAATTTATTTTTTTATTGATGCTCCGTGCATTTCACACATCATTTTCCAATTCAGTTCAGGCATATATCCCCTTCCCTTCCCCCACCCACCCCTACCCATCCCAGATCATGCATTCTGCCGCAACTTTTCTGCATCTTTCTCTGTTTTTTTGTTTTGTTTTCATTTTTTTTTGACAATAGGTGATAATCTGTGAGTACAAGCATCCTTCATGTAAAACCAATTTGCGAGCAGTTGTGCCCAAACCCACACAGCTCATGAGTCCCACCATCCAGCAGGGGGGGAGGGGGCTCATGTTCAATCAAGTTGATCAAATGAGTGTCCAGCCTACATTGCTGTAGTTTCACCATTCACCCCAATCGCAGCCCCCACATTCTACCACGCCCCCTCTTCCGCAGATTGTTCCCTAGGCTTAGAAAAGGGGCACAGGTGGATGAGAAGCAAAACAGTCCACTATCTCTCTGGAGTTGTTGTCCTGGTCTCTAGTCAATTCTGGCTGTTTTCTTTCATGGGCTGCCAGCTTGTCCAGGCATAACCTTTCGATCCTACTAATGAAGCACATGCAATTAGATATATAGGTACTTAAACAGTATAATATATAGCCTTTCGATCCTACGGTTTCTAAACATCCCATGATTCCTCCTTTTCTTACTTTTCATAGAATTTCTTTAAAGTACATCCACATTCTGCACCCCGGTTCTGCATTCAGAGCATCATATATTCCCATGTTTCTTAGTACTCAGGGCTCAGTTTCAATGTCCCTTGTAATGGGTACTTTCTCATCATTTTAGAAAAAAGTTTGCCACACCAAATATTCTTTTTCAATTTAAACATTTATATTTTGTTTCAACTTCATCGTACTTTTTGTAATTTTTTTCATGCATTTCTGGTTTCTTTAATCATATAGCTCCATGATGTAAACAAAAAGAGATAGAGACAAGTAAGTTTTAATTGCCTGTTATAACTAGCTCCAAGACAAAGGATCCAACACATGGTTAGGAAGCTTAGTAAATATTTGTTAACAGGTTACATAGACTGCTATTTTTACTTCACTATAACATGCATGTAGACAAAAACTTTGAAATATTTTAACCCCTTGGAAAGCTCGGCATTACTGTAATACAGTCTGATCGATGCTGCACTGAAGAAATTTGTATTTATCACACAGTATTTTCTTCCAAGAAAAGAAGCAATGTAGTCAAATCATTGAGGTCTTATGAGGCTGGTGTTATGCATGTGATTTTATTTTTTAACTTTATAAGTGTATATATTAGTTGTCAAAAGTAAAATGTTCCATAAAGGTATTTTCAGCTAAGTGCATTAAGTACTTTGACCATATTTGATATACATCATCCTCACCTCATGTCATCTGTGGAATTCTTTCCTCTCCCATGTACAACCTTTTCTACTTTCATACCAAATACCTACACACACACACACACACACACACACACACACACACACACACACATATATATATATATATGTAATATATATATATATAACATATATATTACATATATATTTAACATAGATATATCTGATTGTATATATGCATACATATAAATGAACATATATACTTTTGGTATTACAGAAATATTCCATATTTGTTTTTCTGAGTCTCACTTCTTTTGCTTAAAATAATGAACTTCATTTCCATTCATTTCCATGTAAAAGACATAATTCCACGCTTTATGACTGAATAAAGCTTTAATGTCTATGTGTGCTACATTTTTATTATTTATTCCTGGATTACTGAACATCTAAGGTGACTGGTTAACTTGGTATTTTAATTTTGTGTGTAGAACATTTTTTGTTTGTTTTGTTTTTTTGAGACAAGTTCTTTCTGTACCCCCAGCTGGCCTGGAACTCTCCATATAGATCAGACTGCCTTGATCTCACAGAGGGCCACTGGCTTCTGCCTCTTAAATGTTTGGCTTGAAAACCTGTGCCACTATGCCTGGCAAAGGAGGGCATTTTTGTTTGTGCTTTTTCCTAACATCTTACAAGGATAATTGTATTAAACCAACTTGAATGCAGCTTAACTGAACAGCCTTGTTGTCAAGTTCCTTTATATTAATTTATATCTCTTTTTATTATTTTTCACAGTGTGACATAATTACATTCCTTCTTATTTAAGGATAAAGTTGATATGCTGTAATAAGTTGAAAATAAATTTTACACTGGAATTTTCAAATTGTAGCATATGGATAATTCTTCAAGTATAAATTAAAGAACAATTTATAGTAAGAGAGAACAGAGATAACAACAGTTAGATTTCTCTACTTACTGTATCAGACATATATTTTGAGATGCAGTTACTGGACACCCTAGTGTATCAGCATAATAAAATTAGGGTTTTAGTGCTCCCACAGTACAAATACTTCTTATTGTTACTATTTGTTCAATGCCTCATGAATATTTGGAGTGAGATCCTTTGAACTTTTCCATATAGTGGCTTTGTGGTCATAGGATTAACAGACCTCAGACACTGGCTGTTACTTCTACATTCTAATCAGGAATAAGAAGGGCACAGTGCCACCTGAGTGGGGGCATTCTTAATATTTTCCAGCTATATTTTACTGGCAGAGCTCTGATCATGTGATTATCTTCGGTTGATGACAGTTTAAAAATATGTCTCCCAGGATATCCTAAGAAATCAGGATTATATTACCAGTAGTAAGGAAAGGAAGAAAAGATACAACATACTTTTTTAAAGAGATACATCTAATGGTAAACTATATATTTAGGCATATTACATATGGCTGACAGCTACATTTCTAGTGCCACTTTTGGAAGTTACTGTATGATAGAGCATATATTATTCAACATAGACTATATATTTCCTTCCTCTCATGAGACAGTTGTGAAATCAACAGAAGAATTACTGTTTTCACCTATGTTTAAAACAGCAAATTTTCATCTTTATTAGATGAGTTACATATTAGTTTCTTGTGGAAACAAGGAAAATTAAAAAAAAAATTGTCACTATTGATACTGTGTTACAGGAGTAGGAGATTGCTCTAAATTCAAGCCAAGAACAAGTATCCTACAGTTTCTTATTCTAGACAAGTCATAAACTTTTGGAAATCTTAGTAAATTCAGGTTCTCTTCTCAGAACATCAACTTGAACCTCAGGGAGAGGAAGTAGGACCTTGGGACTCTTGGGAACAGAGAGCAAGATGTTGAATCATAAGTCAGTAGATCTCAAAAAGATATTATCATTTTTCAATATTGCTGATAACGATATTTGCGAAGAGTAACAATTTTTTCAGGAAATTCTCAGACATGTATCTCTGATAGACCTGTTCATCTTGTTCTAACTCAGGCATGCAGCAATGCTGTTATGTATGATTTTATTCTTTTAGATGTACCTGAAGCTCATTCACTTAGTCTTCCTGGATTGGGAGTAGGAAGTTGATGACTGAAGAAAAGAATGGAGAAAAAGAAGTAAGAACAGACAAAAGGATTAATATAGTATAGTAATTTCAGGTTTTTGTAAAGATGCGTAATAACTACTTTTGATTTATTTATTTTATTTTATTTTTTATGTGTATGAGTGTACTGTCTGCATGTAAGTAGGTGAACCCATGTCCTGAAAATGCTGCAAAGATCAGAAGAGGGTGTCGTATTTCCCTGGAGTCACAGATGGTTCTTAGCTTCCATGTGGGTGCTGGAAATCAAACCAGGTCCTCTGCAAGAGCAGTCGGCACTCTTAACTGCTGAGCCATCACTCCAGTCCAATAACTACTTTTGAAATAAAATTTAGGGTAAACATTTATATTCATAGAAGAAAAATATATTAGCATAGCTTGCTTATTCAAACAGGAAGTTATCAGAAAAACATTTTACTGGTAGGCTAATAGAAAATTGCATATCATTATTTGATTGGATGTATTTAATATGACTCATAAATTTATTATTCATTTCACTATATCCAGGTAATAGTATAGCGGATTAAATGGAGAAAAACAAGGGAAACATATGTAAAGGCCAGAGCCTAACCTATTGTACATAATTTTAATCTAGTTCTCACATATAAAAAGAATAGAGAATTAATAAAGCAAATTTTTTACAATACATGAGATATTCTAGAAATATCATTTAAAAACTTTGCTAAGTGCTTTAGATATAATTTCTGTAGTATAATTCAACAGAATTCTTTTTTCATCAAAATTTCTAATACTACTTTTTTTCTTTCCTTCTTCTTCTTCTTCTTCTTCTTCTTCTTCTTCTTCTTCTTCTTCTTCTTCTTCTTCTTCTTCTTATTTTTCCTTTGGTCTTTTTTGAGACAAGGTCTCCCTGTAGCCCCAGATGTTCTGGAACTCACTCTGTAGACCAGGCTGGCCTTGAACTCACAAAGATCCGCCTGCCTCTGCCTCCCAAGTCCTAGGATTAAAGGCGTAAGCCACCACACCTGGCTCCAAAAGAAGTAAGTCCAAATAAACACATATATAAAACTGATCACTGCCTGTCTTACTGACAAGTGCAGCTACCATGAGGCTGCCACTGCATTTGCCGTCCTTCAAAGACATGAGACACAGCTTTTCAACCTTCCAATATGGACTGAAGACTTATGTCTCTCCAAGAATCCTCTAAACCTTCAGTGCCAGATGGAGACTGCTGAGGCATCCAGGTTGTGGACTGAGCTACTACTGGGGTTTCCGCCTCTTCACCTTATAGATTGCCATTGTTGGACTACCCAGGCTGTAACACAGAAACCAGTACAGGAAGATCAAGACAGGATGTGATGCTTACTGGACCTCATTTGGTGACGATCGGAAGGAAAAATCCCAGTGTGGAGCACAAGGGCAGAACTGATGGTGGTTTGGGCTTGGCAAGGAGGAGCCTTCAAACATGACATCTTTTAGCCTAAAAAAAAAAAAGGAAACCGGGGCTGTAGAGACGGCTCAGCAATTAAGAGAGCCAACTGCTCTTGCAGAGGACCCAGGTCTGATTTACAGCACCCACATGGTGGCTAAGAACCATCTTTATCTCCAGTTCCAGGGGAATCTGATGCCCTCTTCTGACCTCTGCTGCATTGCAGGACATGGGTGCACCAACCTACATGCAGACAGTACACTCATACTCATAAAAAATAATAAATAAATAAATTTAAAAAGAAACCATAAGCTGAAAATGCTAAAAGATATATGTGGCATGGATATATGCATATTTTGGAGTGATATAAACTGGAAGGAACAACAACAACAACAAAGCCTGGGTCAAAGAACTGACTGAAACAGTGAACTGCTGCTCAAAACAATAAACAGTAAACTTCTAAAAAGAGACTGAGAAAAAGATGAAAAATATGTTTGGAAGAATGCATGAGCTCTAGTGTGGTGTGGGGGGCAAGGAAGGGGGGATGGGTCTAGATTTGATGGGAAATTTGTATGAAATGCACAAAGTTTCAATAAAAATTGGCTTTAAAAACTGATCGGGGGCTGGAGAGATGGCCTAGTGGCTAATAGCACTGACTGCTCTTTCAGATGACCTGGGTTCGATCCCCCTTAACTCCTGTTCTAGGGGAATCCCACATCCTCTTCTGACCTCCTCAGCATTGCATGACATGGGTGCACAAACCTACATGCAGACAATACATTCATACACATAAAAAATAAAATTAAAAAAAACAACTGATCACAACAAGAATGAAATAAGTGAATCAGAGAGATCTCCTAAGACAACCTGAAGCACAGGTACAAGGGCGCGGGCTAAAGAGACACCCCCCACCACCCCTAAATCAGACAGCAGCTGCACAAGAATTAAGGTCGACAATTGATAAATGGGACCTCATTATAATCAAAAGTCTGTACATCAAAAGAAACAATCAAGGAAGTAAAGAGAAAACCCACAGACTGGGAGAAAACTTTCACTGCAGAAACATCTGAAAAAAGCATTGATTTCCAGAAATATAAAGCTACTCAAAAAACAAAGAAAGAAAGAAACAAATGACCACTCAATTGATGGAGCAAAGAGCTGAACAGAGACTCACAAGTGAGCAATTAGAGATGGCTGAGAAACATCTTAAGAAGTGTTCAACACATCATTAATCATTAAGGAAATGCAAATCAAAACCATTCTAGTAATCATCTTACTCCAATAAGACTGGCTAGGATCAAGAAAAAAATGATACCAATGCTGTAGTAGGTTGTGGGGAAAGGGGAACATCATCATCCACTGCTGGTGGGAATGTAAACTCGTACAGCCACTATGGAAAGATCACCTTGGAAGACTTGGAATGAAGCTTGCCACCTGACCCAGCCCATACCATCCTGGCATGTACCCACAAGACATCCACCCAGAGATACATGCACAGCCATGCTATTTCAGCTCTCTTTACAATAGCAGGGAGCTGGAACAAACCCAGATGCCCTCAAACTGACGAGTGATATGAGAAAATGTGGTAGCATCTACACAATGAGTCTAATGCAGAAGTAAAGAAAATGACATCATGACTTGCAGGAAAATGGCTGAGCTTAAGGAATAATGCTGAGTGAAGTAACAAGTCCAGAAAACAAACGAATGAATGTATCCCTCTCTGTGGATGCTATGCCAATTACCTAGTTGTAAGTATTTTTTGTGCATGGCCCCTTAGCTTTTGTCCAGCGTATTGGGAGTGGTTGCAGTATATTGGCAACGGAACCCACAACAACAACAACAACAGAAAGGACTGCATCAAAGAACTGACTGAAACAGTGAACTTCTGCTCAAGACAGTCAACTTCCACATGGAGAATTTTAAGAAAGACTGAGAAAGAGATGAAAAGCATGTTTGGCAGAATGCCTGAGCTCTGGTGGGGTGGGGGGTAGGGTGGGGGACACGGGTCTAGATTTGATTAGGAAAAAAAATAAGAAATACGTGAATCAATCAGTGAAAACTTTTTGAGCCAGAAAATAACCACAAGACTAAGACTCAGGAAACAAAATGGAGAGAAATGGGGCTGGAGTGATATTTCAGTGGTTAAGAGCATGCATTGCTCTCACAATGGACCTGAGCTTGCACCCAGGACCCAGGTTCCATCTCCAGCACCTATATCTGGTGGCTCAAATGGATCATCTTTCAACAACCAGCTCACAAATTGGGCTCATACCTGTCTACAACTCCAGCTCTAGGGGACCTGATGCTTCCTTCTGGACTCTGTAGGCAACTGGGCTCACATGTGTACATACCCCTACAGATACACGGCATGTAATTAAAATAATAAGCTTTCTCTTTGTTTAAAAGAGGGGAATGGAAAGAAAAGAAACTAGAAACACAGAAGTGAGCAGAGCCATGAAGCAATAGTTTGCGGGATAGAAAGTAACTTTTTATTGAGAATGATCAACTTTTTAAACAAAATCAAATTTGAACCCATTATAATTCGGAGGGGTGTCTAATGTATACTTTCTGTCCCCTACACATTACCAGTAAATGCTCTATTAATCAACAGGAATGGTTTTATCTGAATATATTTGTTAAAATGCTTTTACTGAATAGAAATTCTTAGTTTTAGAACAGATTGAATGAAGGGACAAGTGAAGAAAGAGTAATTACCATTGGATACTGATTGTTCTCAAATGTCTGACTACTAGATTTTATCTACCATATACCAGTATCAGAATCCTCTCCAGACCTTTAGATGTCTGATGGGAAGCCTTTAGGCCCTGAGAGATGTATGATTGAGGGGAACAGGGAGTAGCTATATTTTTCCTGTTTATTTTTCTGCTTCTGTTGTGAATAGTTTATTCTGCAACTGTTCCTTGCCAGTGGTTCCTGATCAGATGCCCAAAGCAAGCAGCCTCCCCTCAATCCTGAACTGAAACCTCCAAAATTGTGACCCCCCCAAATAAATCTTTCCCTTTGTTAATTATTTTAGACAGTTTTCCGTTGTAACAAAAGGCTTTATAACATCATTAAAATATCAATTAACCATTGTAAATGAGGCAACATTTAGAAGTAAAAAGTATAAATCACTGTTGATTGGAGAAATCTGACTATTCTTTGATTGCAAGAGAATAGTCAGGCCTCTAAGAGAGTGGTTTCTTGATTTGATGCCTAGTAAGTTACTACTGTTATTCCTAAATCATTCTCCAGAATTTGTATATATATATGAAAAAAAATGTTTTCATAATGCAAACTTGTAATTATTTCAAAAATATTTCAAAACACTTGTGAAAGAGTTGGTCCTTAAAGGAACGAATAGAAGAAAATCAAGTAGGACTAAAACAGATCTCATTCCATAGGTGGTATGCTATGGAGGGAAGAAAGCAGAGGGAGGACACGAGGAAATTAGAACCACTTCTATCCATGGTGTTCCAGTTGCAGAGGTAAGAGCGGATATAGTAGAGTGCGCTGGAACCAGGTGAAGACAAAGGATAAGCCAGTGGATGAATATAGATTATAATTTCTGAAAATGTTATCTGGGCTGTGACGAGAAAGCAGCATGATCTGGACACAGTAACTGAAAAACCCAGGTGAAAAGAGGTCTTAGAAAATGTACTTGAGAAGAAAAATTGATTGGCATGAGAAGCAAGTCCTTTGAAAATCCCGGAGAATGGTGCTCCCTGGGGAAGGTGCTGCAGATACTATAGGCATGAAAATTCTGAGACTAGACTGACATATTCAAAAAGAATAGTAAGAAAGCCCTGAGTTGAGAGAAGGAAGGGGTAACACTTTGCTAGGAATATTGCTATTTCACACCAATGGCAGGTGCCTTCATAATAGTGGAAACATCCAGGTGTCTGTTTTTGTCAGTATTACCCAGGGAGCAGAAAATCATAAATGCTGACCTATGAGTAGAGAGTATAATGACTTGAATTTTGAAGTAAACTAAATGTATAAAAGTATTTCTCACAAATGATAGGACTTTCCTAGGCTCATTTTTGTTACATGTCCCAGCACACCTTTGGGAAAGCGCCAAATGCATGAGGCTTTTCTTGAGACCAGAACTCACTACATACTGGAGACTGGCCCCAAACTGGAGTTCCTTCTGCCTTCAGCCTCTTGGGTACTGGGATTGTGGGCATATGCCAAAAAGTCTGGCACAGAACAGGGATTTTTAATGAGAATGTATGTTAAAATCTCCTACATGATTATGGAAATATGAATCTTTAAATTCATCTAATATATTATTATATCACTGTTTCTGGACAGTGTGGCCTAAGTGTAGTATTGATAGATTTCCCAGGTAATTCTAATGAATACCTCCAGTTGAGAATTTATTTGTGTGTGTGCTTTTATTTTTTTATTTTTTTGTATTTCAGACATCATTTATCAATTCAGTTTAGGCATATTACCTTTTCCCTTCCATCCACCCCACCCCAGATCATGCAGTCTTCCATAACTGTCCTGCATCTTTCTCTCAGTCTTTTTTTATGCTTAGGAATTCACATTTTCTTCCATTAATTTTATACTAGTCTAAAATATGGATACATACTCTCCACCCATATATAGTAATTACAGACTCTGAAAATAAGTGGTGGGTGGATTCTAGAGCCCTTTGAGAGATTTACATTATAACAACATAGTTGCTTTCAGATAAACAGAAATATAACAATAATGTTGATCAGCTTGCTATTCATCTGGGGGGATTTGGTGTTAGCATACACAAATGAGGGAAACCATTGGCCATGAGTTTTTCTGGGACTGTGTTACTTCTCTTGCCATAATGGCTTCGAGCTCCATCCATTTACCTGCAAAGTTCATAATGTCATCTTTCTTTACAGCTGAATAGTACTCCATTGTGTAGATGTACCATATTTTTGTCATCCACTCTTCTGTTGAAGGGCATTTTGGTTGGTTCCAGCTCTTTGCTATTGTGAAGAGAGCTGCAATAAACAAGGATGTGCATGCATCTTTGTGGTAAGATGAATCATTTGGGTATATACCCAGGAGTGGTATGACTGGGTCAGGTGGTAGGCTCAATTTGAGTCTTTTAAAGGGTCTCCACACTGCTTTCCATTGTGGTTGTACAAGTTTAAATTTCCAGCAGCAGTGGATGAGTGTCCCTCTTTCCCCACAAACTCTCCAGCATCTGTCCTCTTTTGTTTTCTTGATCTTAGCTAGTCTTATTGGAATGAGATGATATCGGAGAGTGGTTTTAATTTGCATTTCCTTAATTGTTAATGATGTTGAACCCTTTTAAGATGTTTCTCAGCCATCTTTCCTTCCTCACTGGTGAAGTCTCTGTTCAGCTCTTTACTCCATCTTTTGAGTAGGTCATATGTTTTCTTTGTTTTTTAAGTAGTTTATGGATTCTTGATGTTAATGCTCTGTCAGATGATTCACTGGTGAAAATTTCCTCCCTGTGGATTTCTCTCCACATCTTTGATTGTTTCTTTCACTGTACAGAAGCTTTTGAGATTGATGAGGTCCCATTTGTTGACTGTTGATCTTATTTCCTGTGCTGCTGCTGTCTGATTTAGAAAGTCTTTTCCTATGCCTATGTCTTGTAGGTTGTTGCCAACTTTTTCTTCTATAACCATCAGGGTTTCAGGCTTCACATTGAGATCTTTGATCCACTTGGAGTTGATTTTTGTACATGTTGAGAGGTAGGGGTTTAATTTTGTTCTTCTACAAATGGTGATCCAGTTTTGCCAGCACCATTGGCTGAAGATGCTATCCTTCCTCCATTGAGGTTTTTTTTGTCCCTTTGTCAAATATGAGGTGGCTGAAATTGTATGAGCTCAAGTTTGGATCTTCAATTTTGTTCCATTGGTCAATGGGTCTGTTTTTGTGCCAGTACCAGGCTGTCTTTATGACTATGGCCCTGTAATATAGTTGGAAGTCTGGTAGAGCAATCCCCCCCATATTGCATTTTTTCACTCAGGTTTGCTCTAGCTGTTTGTGGTCTTTTGTTTTTCCATATGAATTCAAGGATTACGTTTTCCAAGTCTGTGAAGAAACTCATAGGGATTTTGGTTGGGATTGCATTGAATATGTGTATCAATTTGAGTAAAATGGACATTTTTACTGTATTAATTTTCCCAATCAATGAGCATGGGAGGTCTTTCCATCTTTTGATGCCCTTTTCAATCTCCTTCTTCAGGTGTTTATAAAATTTTTGTTGTAGAGGTCTTTGGTATCTTTGGTTAGGTTTGTTCCCAGGTATCTTATTATTTTTGAGGTTATGTGAGTGGGAAGGTCTTCTTATATTCCTTCTCCACATGTCTATTGTTGTTGTAAAGAAATGCTATTGATTTTTCTAGGTTAATTTTGTAGCCTGCCACTTTACTAAACCTCTTAATTGTTTGTAGAAGTTTTCTGGTGAAATTTTTAGCATCCCTTAGGTAAACTATTATATCACCTGCACAAATGGATAGCTTAACTTCTTTTCAGATTAGTACTCCTTTAAATTCTTTCTCTTGTCTTTTTGCCCTAGCAAGTGTTTCAAGCATTATATTGAAGAGAAATGGTGATAAGGGGCAGCCTTGCTGGGAAATGGTTCCAATTTTTCTCCATTTAAGATGATGTTGGCAGTGGGTTTGCTATATATGGCTTTGATCATGTTGAGGAATGTTCCTTTTAGTCATATTACCTCTAGGACTTTAAACCTGAAGGTATGGTTGATATTGGCAAAGGCTTTTTCTGCATCAATTGAGATGATCGAGTGGTTTTTGTCTTATATCCATTTATGTATTTTGTGATATTTATTGATTTAAGTATGTTGAACCATCCCTGCATCTCTGGTATGAATCCAACTTGATCGTGATGGATGGTCTTTTTGATCTGCATGTGGCTTGCAAGTATTTTGTTGAGAATTTTTGCATCTATGTTCATTAATGAGATGGGTCTATCGCCTTCTTTTTGCTTGTATATTTGCCTGGTTTTGGTATTAGAGTGAAGTTGACTTCATAGAAGAAGTTTGAGAGAATTCCCTCTGTTTGTATCCTTCTGATCAGTTTGAGTAGCAGTGGTTTTAGGACCTCTTTAAATGTTTTATAGAATTCTTCTGTGAAACCATCTGGGCTCAGGCTTTTTTAGTTGGGAGATTTTTTATTATTTCTTCAATTTCCTCAAATATTATGGATCTGTTTAAACTGTCAATCTCTTCTTGGTTAAGCTTTGTTAGTTCCCAAGATTTCAGATATTCATCCATTTCTCTTAGGTTTTCAAATTTAGAAGAAGAGCGTAGGTTTTTTAAGTATTCCCATATGATTGTCTGGATCTTCTCTTTGTCTGGTGTGATGTTTCCCCTTTCATCATGAATACTATTGATTTGGAGTTGCTTTCTCTCTCTCTCTCTCTTTTTTTCTTTTTTTAACTGGGCTACATGTCTGTCTATTTTGTTTATCTTTCCAAAGAACCAGATTTTGGATTTGTTGATTCTATATATTGTTTTCTTTGTTTCTATTTCATTGATTTATGCTCTGATTTTTGTTATTTCTTTCTCTCTGTTGGGTTTAGGGTTCATTTGTTGTTGTCTCACAAGTGTATTTAGCTGCAGATTTAGATCGTTAATTGTTCCCTTTATGATTTTTGTTTGTTTGTTTGTTTGTTTTGTTTTTTAATGTGGGCACTTAGGGCTATAAATTTCCCTCTCAAGACTGCTTTTTAAAGCATTCCACATGTTTTGTTGTGTTGTATTTTCTTTTTCATTCAGTTCCATAAATACTTTTATTTCTCTCTTTAGTTCTTCCCTGACCCATTCATTATTTAGGATTGTGTTGTTTAGTCTCCATGTGTTCTTGTCCCTAGTTGGACTTATTCTGGTGTTCATATTGAGCTTTATTGCACTGTGGTCTGATAGAATGAATGGAATAATTTCTATCCTTTTTTATTTGTTGAAGTTCCTTTTGCACTCTAGTATGCGATCGATTTTGTGAGGTGCTGAGTAGAAAGTATATTCTTTGAGGAGTGCACAAAGTGGTAGCAGTCACAGAGTATATCCACTTGCCAATAAGAATTGAAGACAGGCCAAACAACAGTACTCTCTCTTTTTTCTTTTTGTCTTTTTACTACGATCTCAAGGTCTTTGTCTGTAGTACAGTTTCTCTAGTCTTACTGATTATTTATATCTTGTTGTACTCTCCTTTTGGATGCTTAATGCCACTCAGTTAGCCCAGATTAACCAAGCCTTTTGTTTGCTCAAAGTCAGTTGAGGATCTGGTCCTCAGGGGGTCTCTCTGGGTTTTTTTGGGGAGAGGAGGAAGGTAGGAACACCTGGCTCCCTTCAGCTTTTCATTTACCAGTTCCATCTACTTGGGGACAAAATCAGGTCTTGCTAGACCAAACTTCCTTTTCTGAAGCAAGAGCAAACTTTCCTCTTTATAGACTGGACACTGGACTTCATTTGGGGATCATGGGAGGGAAAGACCCCAATGTGAAGTAAAAGTGCAGGATTGATGGCTCTTTGGGTTTGCCAAGGAGGAAACTTCAAGCTTCCTTAAGGAAAACATGACATATTTTAGAAAAAAAATCCTCCTCAAGTGATATGTGTGTGTATGCATGTATGTATATATTTATGTATATATACATATATAACTATGTATATATAACTATATATATGTATGTATGTATGTATACTATAGCAATACAAGTTGGAGAGAACAACAACAAAAGAACTGAAAAAAACTCTGGACTCAGAAAAATATGTGGAACATGTATGGTAGAATGCAGGGACTCATGTGGGGTGGGGAACATTGAAAGGGAAGCGACTCTAGATTCGATTGAGAAATGATGTATGACCTATGGAAAATAACAATAAAAAAAGAAAGCATATTCTTTGTTGTTTGGGTGGAATATTCTGTAGATGTCTGTGAGGTCCATTTCGTGTATTGTATTATTCAGTTCTGATGTCTGTCTATTTATTGTTTGTCCTGTTGATCTATCCAAGGGGCTCAGTGGGGTGTTGAAGTTCCCCACTATTAGTGTGTTAGGATCAATCTGTGTATTGAGGTCCTGCATAGTAGTGTTTATAAAGTTAGGTGCACCAGAGTTTGGTGCATAGAGAGATATTTAGGATTGTGAAGTTGTCATGGTTCATTGTTTCTTTGATAAGGATGTAATGGCCCTCTTTGTCTCTTCTGATTAATTTTATTTTGAGAACTATTTTGCCTGATATCAGAATAGCTACTCTGGTTTGTTTCTTGGTACCATTCACTTGGAATATGTTTTTTTCCATCCTTTCACTTTAAGATAGTATCTGTCTTTGAGTTTGCGATAGGTTTCTTGTAGACAGCATATAGGATTCAGTTTCCTAATCCATTCTCCCAGTCTATGCCTTTTGATTAGGGAGTTTAGACCATTAGTATTTAAGGTTACTATTGAGAGATGTGTGTTGTTTCCTCTTACCTTATTTTTTGTTTTCATTCTTGGCCTAGGTTTGTATTCACTCTGTTATGATTTTGTTGCTTTTGCTCTTTAATTGCTTAGGGATAGTTGCTCCTTTCCTCTGTTCTTTGGATTGCTTGGAGGATTTTCTTAAGTATTGGTTTCTTAGACATGTATTCTTTCATCTTGTTCATGTCGTGAAAGATTCTTCTTACTCCTTCAACTACAATTGACATTTTTGCTGGTCATAGTATTCTGGGTTGGCATCTAAAGTTGTTTAGTATCCAGGATTTCCCAAGACCACCTGAAGCACAGGTAGGAGCTGGGTGCTTCAGCCAGGTGGATTATTTGGTTTGATTTAATCACCTCTGGCTTGATTGGCTTGTGTGGCTGTGGGGGCAGAGTTGTCCTCCTAACTGGTGCAAAAGTTGGGCCTGTGTGAGTCTTGGGATTGGGGATTTCCCAAGACCACCTGAAGCACAGATACTGGGGGTGGGCTAAAGAGGAATATCCCCACCCCCACCACCCACTGCTGCCAACTGGGATTTCCAAAGGAGTGTCCAAGTGGAATATTTGGAGAACCTTCAGAACAGAAAGGGAAGAGTGAGTTAGACTTCCAATAGAAAGCCTAAAGCTTAGACAAGTCAACACGCCATAAGCAAGGAGAAAAGGAGAAAAATCAATCAAACAAACAAAGACGGCATCTGAAGGAGGCAAGCAAAGCAAGCCTTCAACACAGTGAAGAGGCATTTGGGACCCACATTGGAATACAGGCAAAGAGAAACACACATGCGAGGGAAACAAAGAAGAGATAACATGGGAAAAGTGCAGGATAATTCCACACCAAGCTCTACCAATCCTGTGGAAGATTCCTACAGTGGGATCCCCCTGGGGATGTCCCAAGACACAGATATTAGAAGTACAATTGTGAACATACTTAAAGAAATCAAAGACTATAAAGAGCAAGTCAGAGAACTAAGAAAAGAGAATGAAAAACTCAAGACGGACGTGAGAGAGAGAATGACAAACTCCAGAAGGAAGTGGAAACACTGAAAAGATCCCAGGTTGAAAAAGATAAGGAAACCAAACAGAGAAGCAAAGAGCTACAGGAAGAGATTGAAAAGCTCCAAAAGGAAGTGGAAATACTAAAGAAATCAGAAAACGAAATGAAAAAGGAAATCAAACACTTATCCAAACAAGAGGAAAGGAGTGGAAAAAGCCTCAGAAGTAGAATGGAAGAAGCAGAACAAAGAATATCAGACCTGGAAGATAACACAGAACAACTAAAAACTCAAGTCAAGACTATGAAAATTTTAAAAATACTCAAAAGTGGAACAACCAGGAACTGTGGGACACTATGAAAAGTGTCCTCCGCATCATAGGAAGAGAGGAATAAGAATCCCAAGAGAATGCTATTGATCAGATCTTCAACAGAATAATAGATAAAAATTTCCCCAAACTAAAAGAACAAAAACAAAAACAAAAACAAAAAAACAATACAAATACGAGAAGCACATAGAACTCCAAACAGACAAGATCAGAAAAGAAACTCTCCAGGGCATATCATAGTTAAAATGCTAGACACCTAAAACAAAGACAAAATTCTGAAAGCCACAAGAGAAAAACAACAAGTTACATATAAGGGGAAACCTATCAGAATTACAACTGACTTCTCAGTGCAAACTATAAAAGCAAGATGAACGTGGAGCAAAGCATTCCAAGTGTTAAAGGACTATATATGTCAACCCAAGTTACTATGCCCAGCAAAAATGTTGATTACAGTTTGAAGGAGAGAGAAAAAAACTTCCAGGACATAAAAAAGATGAAAGAATGCATGTCCAGAAAGCTAACGCTTCAGAGAATACTTGAAGCAATTCAAAGGACAGAAGAAAGGAGCAACCATCCCCAGGCATCTAGAAAGAGAAATCAATAAAAGCATAACTGCAGAAGTAGAAACCTAAACCAAAAATCCAAATGGATAATAAGGTGAAAAGAAGTAACACAAACCTATCAGCCATAACCTTAAATATTAATGGACTAAACTCTCCAATCAAAAGACATAGACTGGGAGATTTGATTAGGAAATAGAACCCATCAATATGATGTCTGCAAGAAACTCATCATACCTTCAAGGATAGGCACCACCTTAAAGTGAAAGGATGGAAAAAAAATATTCCAAGCAAATGGTACCAAAAAGAAAGCAGGTGTTGTTATTTTAATATCAGACAAAATAGACTTAAAAGTAAAAGAAATCAGAAGAGACAAAGAAGATCATTACATTTTTATCAAAGGAACAATTCACAGGAAGATTTCACAATTATGAATATATATGCACCAAACTTTGGTGTGCCAAACTTTATAAAAACAATTCTCCAGGACCACAATGCACAGATTAACCCCAACACACTCATAGTAGGGGACTTCAATACCTCACTGAGACTTTTGGACAGGTCAACCAGACAAAGAATAAACAGAGAGACATCTGAACTGAATGATATGATACACGAAATGGACCTCACAGACATCTACCAAATATTCCACCCTAATACCAGAGAATACACTTTATACTCAGCACCCCAAAGAACATTCTCCAAAATAGACCACATACTGGGACACAGAAGAAATCTCCACAAATACAAAATGATTGAAATAATTTCATGCATTCTATCAGACCACAATGCAATAAAGCTCACTATCAACACCAGGATAAGTCCTACTATCTACAAGAACACATGGAGACTAAACACACTCCTGAATAATGAATGGGTCAAGAAAGAGATAAAGAAAGAAATAAAAGCATTCCTGGAACTGAATGACAATGATAATACAACACAACAAAACCAATGGGATACATTAAAAGCAGTCCTAAGGGGGAAGTTTATAGCCCTGGGTGCCTACATTAGAAAAACAGAAAGAGCACAAGTGAACCATCTAACAGTGCAGCTAAAAGCACTTGAAAGTCAACAACAGATGAACCCTAAATGCAACAGATGGAAAAAAATAACAAAATCAGAGCAGAAATCAATGAAATAGAAACAAAGAAAACAATTTAAAAAATCAAAAAGTTGGTTCTTTGAAAGAATAAAAAAGATAGACAGACCTCTAGCCCAGTTACCCAAAAGAAAGAAGAAACAACTGCAAATCAATGCAATCCATGATGAATGGGGAAATATCACAACAGACAAGGAAAAGATCCAGACAATCATATGGGAATACTTCAAAAACCTTTATTCTACCAAGTTTGAAAACCTAGAAGAAATGGATGAATATCCAAAATCCTGGGAATCACCAAAGCTCAACCAAGAAGAAATCAACAGCTTAAACAGACCCATAATATATGAAGAAATTGAAGATTAAAAAAAACTTCCCAACTAAAAAAGCCCAGGCCCAGACAGTTTCACAGAAGAATTCTATAAGACATTTCAAAAAGACTTACAACCATTATTACTCAAATTGTGTAGAAGGATAAAAGAGAGGAATTCTCCCAAATTCCTTCTATGAAGCCAGCATCACTCAAATAGCAAAACCAAGCAAAGATACAACCAAAAAGGAGAACTATAGACCCATCGCCCTAATGAACAGAGATGCCCAAATTCTAAACAGCATACTGGCAAATCGCATACAGACCCACATCAAGAAGATCATCCATCATGACAAAGTTGGATTCATACCAGATTTGCAGGGATGGTTCAACATATGAAAATCAATAAATATAATTAAGCATATAAATGAACTGAAAGACAAAAACCACATGATCATCTCAATTGACACGGAAAAAGCCTTTGACAAAATCAAGCATCCCTTCATGATTAAAGGCAAGGCTGCCCCCTGTCACCACTCCTCTTCAATATAGTGCTTGAAACAATTGCTATGGCAATAAGGCAAGAAAAGGAAATTAAAGAAATATTAATTGGAAAAGAGGAAGTCAAGTTGTCCCTTTTTGCTGATGATATGATTGTTTGCTTAAGGAATGCTAAAAACTCCACGAGAAAACTCCTAAAAATGACTAAGATCTTCAGTAAAGTGGCAGGAAACAAAATTAACCTAGAAAAATAAGTAGCCTTTCCTTACACCAACAACAAGCAACTGAAGAAGGAATTCAAGGAGACCTTCCCACTCAAAATAGCCTTGAAATCAATAAAATACCTAGGAACAAATGTAACCAAAGACTCCAAAGACCTCTACAACAAAGATTGTAAGGGCTGTGGAGAGATAGGGGTGAATCATGAAACTACAGGAATATAGTCTGGACTCCTGATTGATCAACATGTCTGTGCATACAAGCTTCTCCAACTGGTCTATGGGAACCTTGGGTTGTTCAAAATTTGGACATAGATACTTGCAAAATGCACCAATTACCTGATTGTATGACATAATGAGTGACATCAATGCTATCTGCAAACAACTGTGTCATTTTATTGTAGAATCCCTTAAAAAAAAATAACAGTGAGGACCTGAGAGATGGCTCAGCAGTAAGAACACTGGCGGCTCTTCCCGAGGATCCAGGTTCAATTCCCACCATCCACATGGTTGCTAACTACCATCTATAACTCCAGTTTCAGGGGAATCCAAAGCCATCTTCTGACCTTCTTGGGCATTGTACAACATGGGTGCACCTGTCTACATGCAGGCAATACACTCATACACATAAAGAAAAATAAAATATTTGGGGGAGGCTGGAAAGATGACTCAGTGGTTAAGAGCACTGGCTGCTCTTGCAGAGGACCTGGGTTTGGTTCCCAGCACCCACTTGGTGGATAACACCCATCTGTAACTCCAATTATAGGGGATCTGATGCCCTATTCTGAGACTCTCAGGCATTGCACAAGACAGGTGCATTTACATACATGCAGGCAAAATACTCATACATATAAAATAAAATAAAATATTTAAAAAATGAAGAAACAGACATGAAGTTGAAAGGGGACAGTATGGAGGGGATCCTGGAGGACTTGGGGTGGTGGTGGGAGGTGAACATAAGAGAAATGTATGTGTATATGTGTGCAATTCTCAAATAATGAATAAAATATATTCTACATAAAAAAATTTTTGAACCCTTGAAGAAGGAAAATGAAGACATCAGAAGATGGAAAAACCTCCCATGCTCATGGATTGGGAAAATTAATATAGTAAAAATGACCATTCTCCCAAATTTTTGTATAGATTTAATGCAATCCCAATTAAAATCCCCAAGAGTTTCTTCACAGGCTTGGAAAAAAAGGTCCTTAATTTCCTTTGGAAAAACAAAAGACCCCGAATAGCCAAAACAACCCTGAGTGAAAAGAGCAATACAGGAGGATCTCTATACCACACTTCAAATTCTATTACAGAGCTATAGTCATAAAAACAGCCCGGTACTGGCACAAAACAGACCTATTGACCAATGGAACAAAACTGAAGATCCAAACTTGAGCACATACAATTTCAGGCATCTCGTATTTGACAAGGGGGCCAAGAAGACACAATGGAGGAAAGACAGCATCTTCAGCAGGTGGTGTTGGTAAAATTGGATCACCACTTGTAGAAGAATGAAATTATCCCCTACCTCTCACCCTGTACGAAAGTCAACTCCAGATGGATTAAAGACCTCAACATGAAACCCTAAACTCTTAAGGTGACAGAAGAAAAAGTTGGCAGCAGCCTACAAGACATAGACGTAGGAAAAGACTTCCTAAATCAGACAGCAGCTGCACAAGAATTAAGGTTGACAATTGATAAATGGGACCTCATTAAACTCAAAAGCTTATGTACATTAAAAGAAACAATCAAGGAAGTGAAGAGAAAACCCAAAGACTGAGAGAAAACCTTCACCGCAGAAACATCTGACAAAGCATTGATTTCCAGAATATATAAACTACTCAAAAAACAAAGAAGAAAGAAAACAAATGACCCACTCAATAGATGGAGCAAAGAGCTGAACAGAGACTTCACAAGTGAGGAATTAGAGATGGTTGAGAAACCTCTTAAGAAGTGTTCCACACCACTAATAATTAAGGAAATGCAAATTAAAACCATTTTAAGGTATCATCTTAGTCTAATAAGACTGGTTAAGGTCAAGAAAACAAATTATTCAAAGTGCTGGAGAGGTTGTGGGGAAAGGGAACACTCATCCACTGCTGGCATGAATGTAAACTCATACAGCCACTATGGAAAGCAGTGTGGAGAACCCTTGGAAGACTTGGAATGAACTTTCCACCTAACCCAGCCATACCACTCCTGCGTATGCACCCATAAGACTCATCTTACTGCAGAGATACATCCACGGCCATGTTTATTGCAGCTCTCTTCACAATAGCAAGGAGCTGGAACCAACCCAGATGCCCCTCAACTGATGAGTGAATAGAGAAAATGTGGTATATCTACATAATGGAGTTCTATGCAGCAGTAAAGAAAGATGACATCAAGAACTTTGCAGGTAAATGGCTGGAGCTAGAAGATATCATGCTGAGTGAAGTAACACAGTCCCAGAAAAACAAAGGACAAATGGTAACCTTCATCTGTGGATGCTAGCACCAATTACCTAATTGTATGACAAACTGAGCAAAGTCAATGTGATCTGAAAACAACTGTGCTCTCATATTTTGAATCCCTTAAAAAATAAAAAAAAATTTAAAAAGACCAATAAATAAATAAATAAATAAATAAATAAATAAATAAATAAATAAATAAAATCATTTAGTACTGGGGATAATTTGGTCTACTTTGTTCTAGCTTTCACAGTTTGCAGTGAGATGTCAGCTGTAATTCTCTTGGGTTTCCCATTATATGTAACTTGTTTTTCTCTTGTGACTTTCAATATTTTGTCTTTGTTTTGATCTTCTAGTGTTTTAACAGTTATCTTCTGGTCCTATTTGGTGTTCTATGTGTTTCTTGTATTTGTATGGGTTTATCATTTTTCAGTTTGGGGAAATTTTCTTCTATTTTCCTGTTGAAGATCTGGCCAATAGTATTGTCATGGGATTCTTAGAGGTTTGGTCTTTTCATAATGTCCCACATTTCCTGGTCATTCCATTCTTGTGTTTTTTTTTTTTTAATTTTTTTATAATCTTTACTTGAACATTCTAGTTCGTCCATGTTATCCTGCAGATCTGATACTTTTTTCTGCTTCTTCCATTCTGCTTCTGAGGTTTTTTTCCCATCCTTTCCTGTTGATTGGATAAATGTTCAATTTCCTTTATCATTTCATCCTATGATTTCTTTAGTATTTCTACTTCCTTCTGGAGCCTGTCATTCTCATCTTGTAGCTCCTTGGCTCATTGGTCATTTTCTTTTTTAATTTTAGTCTGGGATCTTTTCAGCATTTCCACTTCCTTCTGGAGTTTGTCATTTTCTCCCTTTATTTCTTTCCAACATTTGTCATTATCACCCTCTTGGTACTTCTTGAGTTTTACATTCTCTTCCTTTTAGTTCTCTAATTTCTTTGAATATGTCCACAATTGTTCTTCTAAAGCCCATGTCTTGGTTTCCTTCCAGGGAGATCTCATTATAGGAATCTTCTTTAGGGTTGGTAGAGTTTAGTGGATTTATTATGAGCTTTTCCCATGTTGTTTTTTGTGTCTGTCTTTGGCATGTGGATTTGTTTGTTTGTTTCTTTGGGTTCTGGTGACTCAAAGTTGGCTGCACAGACTATAATCACTAATACTGGTCCTGCTGATACTCTGCACCACTGCTCCCCCAGGCTGAGCGGGGGGGGGTAGGTAAGGGGGGTTGTTACCTTGGCCCATGCACCGGTATTCTGTTGGCCAACTCAGACCAGGAGCTGGGCACATGCTAGTGTTGTGCTGTGTGGTGCATGTCTGACTCTGCCCATGTTGCATGCTGGGACCCAAAGGTTGGAAGGTCCCAGGCTTTACCAAGTCTCCAGGGGACACAGAGGTGCCCACAACACCCAGGCATCCAGGGCTCTCCTGGTTTTTGCAGGCTGTTTTTGTGCAGGATGCAGGTGAATTCTGCTCATACCATGAGCTGTGTGCATGCTTGTGTTGTGCTGTGTGTGCCTCTGGAGATTTTTTTTTTGCTTTAGAATTTTCTCACATTAATCAAATGTCAGTTTTATTTAAAAATTATCTCAATCTAAGATGACTAGTAGGGAAAGAAAGAGCAAACCCAAACTAAACTAAACAACCAAATAATAAAAAGTGAAATTAATAGCACAACACATCCTAGATATATTCCCTTCACACCTGAAAACATTACCAATGCATGAAGATCTATCAGTAGGACTCCAAAGACAAATGAGAATTTAGAAAGGGACTTAATAAAGAAATCTAAAGAAAAATTCAACATTTCATCTGCATGAAATGTATGAAAATTTATAAGGTGTGAAACAGGCCAAAGGTATATGAATACGATAGAACAAGTGCTTCTTAAATTTTTATAAAAAGTTGTAAAATTAATTCTGAAATCATTAAAAATCATTAATTTAAATCTAAGTGAATTGAAAATTTCACTTTGTGAATTAGTGTCTGTTTCTTTTCAACTCAAATTTATATTAGATGAAATATGTCACTATATTTTATAATATTCACTATGTTTTTAGAAAATTGCTGATTGAGTATTCATGCTAAACATAATGACAACTTGCTAAAGTGTACAATGTGGGAAATTTTAGTGAACTTGCAAGGTTCAGGAGCTATCTTGATTTTTATGAATACTGCTTTTACACACATCTGTTTAGATGTTTTTCCATGGATATGACTGCATTTTTTTAGGAATGCAATTATGAATGGAACTGCTGGGATATAGGAGAAGTCTCTGTTTTAACAGTATCCATTTTTCTAGGTGGCTGTAGTCATATGTTTCAAGCAATGAATGGAGTTTATCAGTCCATTCTCTTCAAAATCTTGTAATTAATATCATTTTATATCAAACCCATTTAGTGGAATTTAAATGTTATCTAATGATGGTTATAGCAGCAATTCTTTAATGTTGAATATTTCAGAATATTTTATAGTTATATCTGAGGAAGTTTAGGCCTTGAAAACTATGAATAATAAAACAACATGGAAATAAATAAGAATATATAAATATGGTAACGCTATGTATAGGTGGTAAAATTTTATATTACTTTTGGTGCAATTATAAATAAAAATTTTCCACTAATTCTTTGTTTACTTTGTTCATTCTTCTTTTATACACATACCAGTACATTAGTTATCTTATATTGACCCCCAAATTGGTAAACTTGTTTATTAAGTCTATATGCATTTATTTTTCAATCCTTCTTAATGTAACAAGATCATGCCCCACCTACCTTGGACAGGAATGATCTTTTTCCTTCTTTTGGAGTGCTTTTTGTTTCTTTCTTTCTCACCTAATTGTACTGGGTTGAGTTTTTCTGCATAATGCTGAATAGAACGGACAAGGATAGGAATCCTGGTCTTTGCTCCTGTCCTTAAAAATTTCTCTGCTAATTATGTTATTAAGTTTTCTCTACTAATTATGTTATTAAGCACAGTTTTAATATAAATCCCTCTTCTATAGATTGTAGGTATTGAACTTTTTATCAAGATCAGGCATGGGATTGTGCTGCTTGTTCTGTATCTATGAGATCTGATCATGCTTTTTGTTTTTAAATAATATGATGATATGGAGACATATTTTCATTCACTGAATCTTCCCAACATTTCTACAATGGGTCCTGTTTTTTTCATTTTTCAGTTTAGTTTGATAATATTTTGTCTTGATTTTTTTTCATGTATATGCATGGAGTATGCCTGTATATATGTGCATGTTTGCATGTCTGTGAGTAGACATGTGTGCACATGCATGTGGAAGCCAGAAATTTTAATAAAACACCTTTATTGAATGTTCTTCACTTTATTTTCTGAGGCAGGGTCTCTTGCTGAATGGGGAGCTCTTGACTTTATGATGTGTGAAATGTTCATCAATACAGAACAAAGACAAGAATCATTGATGATAAGATGAGTGACATAGGAGAAGAAAATCAATATTAAAATATAGCTGATGTGGTGGTTTGAATGAGAATGTCCCCCATGGGCCTTAAGTATTTGGACATTTTGTCCCCAGTTGGTGGCGCTGTTTGGGGAGGTCTTAGAAGGTGTGGCCATGCTGGGGTAGGCTTACAGAGCTTAACAAGCCTTGCTAGTCTCCAGTCTCTCTCTCTTGACTTCCTGTACTCATTGTGAGATGTGAACCTTGGCTGTGTGCTCCAGCCCTTGCTTCCCACCACAATGGACTAGAGTCCATTCTCTGGAACTGTCAATTGTAAGCTCAAATAAACTCTTCCTTTTATAAGTTCCCTTGGTCATGGTGGTTTTATCACACCAACAGAAAAGTGACTAATACAGCTGATAACTTCATTTTCTAAAATTAAATTTTATTTATTTGTTTGATTTTTAGTTTTTGAAAAGGTCTCCCTATGGCCCCTGTTGGCCAGAAACTCAACATGTAGACCACACATGGCCTTAATCTCTCAGAGATCTGCCTGCTTCTGCTTCCCAATTAGTGGGATTAAATACATACACCACCATACCCAACTTAATTTTTAAAAGGTGATATTATATAAAGAAATAAGTTATATTCTCTTATATACAGAATAATTAAAATTGAGAATGAAACTTGTATTAGGCAGCATCAATAAAAACATACATCATTAAGTATCCATATGTGACAAGTTCCTGGCTTATATGTCTGCACAATTCCATGGAGTATAAACTATCATTTAAATTTTAAATGTTTAGTTTCCTGAGACTTTTATATGTGATTGCTATCTTTAAATAATCTACATTCCTACCCTTATCTCTTCCCCTGTAACTCTTCTTAATTCTCCCTCTTAAATTCATGACCTCTTCTTTAATTGTATTGTAATACAGATCATATATATGGATTACAATATGCTCATATAACTTACTGAATCCATTTAGGTTTGCTCTGATATACATGTATTCAGGCCTGAGCACTTGAATTTGAATAAACTATTAGGAAGTTTGTCCATGAAAAAAATACTCTCCTCTCAGCAGCCATTGAGCTTTCAGCTCTTCATCTAGTCATGGGCCAGCCACCTTCCCATGTCCGTTTGTGTTTATCATAACACAGGTCTTATTTAGCAACTATATTGTTAAAATTTCTTGGGAAGAGCTTTTCTGACAAGTTGAGAGGACACAATCTTGCACTAGTTGTACAGTTCCTCAGTCTATTAAAATCTGAACCCTCTGTGATTTTCTTTGAGTATGAAAATTTTTGCTTATATTTGACGGCTAAAAAGTGAATGAGATTGAAGAACCTTTGCCATGGTCAGAAAGCTAGTGCCATAATTTTAATCCATAGGCATTTTTCCCTATTGTTCCAGCTTCGGTGAATGTGATACTTCGATAACAATTCTTAAGTCTTCATATGAAGAACATTTTTCATTTGATTGTTGTTGCAATAAGAGTATGTATATGAAGTGAATCTTTCAGCAAGCTAATGGTTAGCACTGGTGTCTAATTGTATATGATCATGAACTTTTACCATTTGAAATCAGTAAGAAATAATTTTGTTTTCTGTATTGTAAGCTAGAACCAAGACATTTGATTGAATCTGACATTGTTATGCTGTTCTGCAGGTGAGGTGAGCACTGCACATCTACTGAGAGGATGGATGCTGTTTTCCTTCTTTTATTTAAGTAATTCTTCCCCAAATTAAATGCATGTATTTATGAAATTAGACTTGATCTTTGATTTGGGATGAATGAAATCAATATTGCATTTGTTGTCCTCAGAATTATGTGTTGATTTCTCCCTTGACCAGCACCATTCCAAGTATACCCTGGCTTTTTAATGATATTGAATGCATAACATCTCTAGAAAAAAACACAAAACAAATTAGGGTCTGTTGCAGAGAATTTTCTTCCCTGGAAACCCACACATATAGCATCCCACACACCCTCTGCCTCCAGTTCTCATTTATTAGGCAAAGCAATGAGTAGACTCTCCAATCTTAGTTTCAGGAAAGACTAGAGAGTTTATTAGGCTTGCCTATGAAGTGAATTGAAACATTTCTTGTGTGAGGAGCAGCAATTCTTCTTTCCCTGCTGTAGCTTCCCTGGCATGAATTCTGATAATGACAAAATGGCAAGAGGCCCCTAGCCCTGCTTGGCATGCTTTTATATGCCCTTGGCCCCAGCATGGCACCAGCAACATCCCAGAGTTCCATGCAGATTCTCACAAGCATTTCTGGAATTCCAGCATTGCAGGACCCTCCTGTGGGCTTAGGTTTGCCCTCATCCTCTCCCTCTAAGTAAACCAGACTCCATCTGTGTAGTTCACAGCTTGTCTGATGATAAATCCCTTTTGAAGAAGACATATTTTATCCCACAGGTCAAATAAGCAAATGGATGTTTGACTTCCTAGAGAAAGGACTCATAAAAGAATGGATAGTGATCATTTGGTATCACAAGATCAATGTTTGAGGTGCTGTGCTTCTACCCTTAGCCCTCAGCAGAGGTTGAAGAAAGCTGAGTGATTCTTGAAGCTTACCAGTCACCTCTTCCACCTCTAAAGATTCCCCCGTTCTATTCCCTCTTATGGTTAACTGTGAAATTTCTCTTCTTCAGGATTCAACTTTGGATCAAAAACATGTGCCTGTGATATTTGTTTAGTCCTTAGCATTTGGATTACTTAACCACTCTGTGTCTTCATTTTCTCTGTTACAAATGGTGCTGTGGGGTTAAGTAAGTTTAAGTATTCAAAGCAGTTAAGAACAAGTGGTACAGAGCAGGTTTTCGATAGTGTTAAAGTTATTCCTATGATTATCCCACAGCTAAATTTCTTTAAATCCACTTGCTAACTAATCTCCAACAAGGTATTAGCTGTTTCTGTAAGGTGTTTATACTTAAGGTATTAACATTTAATTAGGTGATCCCTGAAGGTTAGAAAACCATCAACCACAAAGAAGACATCTAATTGTAGAATTTCAAATACTTTTTTTGTCTCACTCCAGAAAAGGGAGGGGACTGGTGTAAGCGCAGTAGATGACATTGCTCAAAACTCTGTGGTAGCAAAAGGTTTTCCCTGTCTGTCTGCTGTGGAGGTCCAGGGCAAGTTGTCAAAAGAGAAGCCTATGGTAACCATGTGGAATTGAAAGGGCAGAGTCTGAAAGGAGAACAGAGGTGTCCTTCATGATAATGTGGCTGTTTTGCCTCAAGCTACTCAGAAAAATGAAATTGTGCATTATTTAAAGGATGTAGAAATGGCCCAAGTTCAAGTTTTTGCATACATTTAAAATGATTCTACTAGAAATTTGGGGACTGAATTGACTCAGTTCTTGACTGTGAATTTTGGGACTGAATTGACTCTGCTTGGTCTGCAGAGTAGACATAGGCAGATCTTGTCTCAACAAAAGTGTGTATGTCTGTAATGAACCTCAGTGACCTTCATAAGGACACAGAATTTTGTACTGCTAATCAGGACCATTATCTCTTTGAATAATCTACCAAACAAACTGTGAATACAATTTAGGTATTTTGGAGAATCATAACTTTGCGTCTGAGCTAAATCCTGGCAAATATAACACTTTAAAAAGAAATCCAACAAGGAAAACAGAAGGAGGAAAGAATGCAAGGGGAAAAATAGTGACCATATAAAATTCCTTGAAAGAAAGTAGTGCAATTAGAACATTTGCAGAGTGGGAATGTTAGTTTACTCTCAAGCACTGCTCTGATCCTGTTCGCTTAACTAGATGAAATGACTAAGGTTGGGAGAGTCAGAGGTGAAACTCTGACTGCTATTCTTTGGCTCTTGAAAGGCAAAGGTCAGGCTCAATTCCTTTGAGTTATTTCCTGCCATTTTTCTCCTGATATATGAGCTCTTTTGCTCAAGATACTTTGGTATGCTCCCTGTAAAAGCATTCTCAGTAACCCTTACCAGTTTGCTTTTTCTTCCCTACGTCCCCAAATGAAACCCACTCTAAAAAAAGATAAGCTTGGGTCTAACCTCCATCTCTAGAGACTGTTAAGGCCTTAAGTGTGTTCTGGAAGCTGAACTAAGCCCCTCAGTTCTTGTGAGGAAGATTCCCCTCCTCCTAGTGCTCCTAATTAGCTTACTGACTTGAGAGTGTTCCTGGTTTCGCCGTGCCTGTTCTTCAGTGAGCTACTGCTGAAATGAATGAGTGCATTATAATGATGAGGTCATTCTTACACTTAATTGTCTTTAGTGCCAGCTACAGAACAAAGTTAGAATTTCGAGGGGCCGAGAAAAAGGGAGAGAGAGAGAGAGAGAGAGAGAGAGAGAGAGAGAGAGAGAGAATATAGAGGTAAAGAAGCTTTTGTTTGAATGTGCTTGTGTATTTTTTTTAAAGTTTTAGCCACTGCTGCAGGACGAAGGTGTCTGTGCCTTTAATCATTTTCATTTTAAGAACAGAGGTTTGTATTTCTGCATCTTCAGCCATCCCAGAGGGCAGCTGGGCCAACTTTAACAACATTAATTTCTCTTTATGACAAGACTACAACTGCCCCAGGTCTTCAGAACTGCCTAAAATGTCTAGAAAAGAAGATAATGAAGAGGATATTAGAATTGTAAACAAGAACAATTTTGTAATAAAAACCATATATTTTCTCCTTTGGACTTTGAGCTTAATACTGCAGCAGCAAACGTGTCACTAGTCATAATTTGTTGATGGCTACTGAGCATTAGTTACAGTCAGAGCTTGTGCTTAAAGGGCAAGTCCTCCTGGCATCCCATTAAAGACAGTCTAGGATGGGTAATTGCAGTTTAGTTCTTCTAATGTGTCTCTTCCATTTGATTGTTCATTGTGCTATCTGATGAAAAGAACTTGTGTACCACTACTTTCCCAGCTGCTCACAGAGTCTTTGGTCTTTATGCAGAAGCCTTTAGTACAAGTCTAAAGGACTTTCTAATTGTGGTTCTGAAAGGATCAGCCAAAAACAAATGGGGAGAATCAGGTCCAGGCCTTGACTACCTTCAAATATTTAGAAATTATACAGAGCAGAGTGTAGGAAAAATAATATTCGCTTCCATCTTTGTGCTTCTTTAGTGACAGCCAGAACATCCTGCTTCTATCCATCTAGTCATCCTTCTTGCTGACAGAGTATATATGTCTGGGACAGTGAAATAAGCAACCATAGACTCAACCCAAGAAGCAGTGTGCTCTTCTTTATCTGCAATGGTTTTGAAGGCAGGGTAAAATGAGAACAGGTCTGCATCAGCTCATTATACCCCTTTGCTTTTCTCCTCATCCTTTGTTTGCTTGTTTGACACAGAAATATTCTAAATACAATCCCCAAATCAAAGCAATTTCCTTTAATATGTTTTTGTGTGCATTTTATAACCATGTTTATGATGCTCAGTGGTCTCTGTTCCTTAATCTAGTTCCTGAATGTAGTTTAAAAAGAGAAGCCACTGTGGCCAGAGCTGTTCAATTTCTGTGAGTTCTTCTCCCATCCATAATAATGACAGCAGTATTTATGTTTTCAATTAACCACAATTTCATCTCACATATGGCTGAGTGTCTTTTTGGGATATGCGAGGTATAACAGTATGTGTTTCAGAGAAGATAGATCATCATTGGTCCAAGGGAGGCTACCTTGAGGTTCCAAGTACTCACATTGTGAGCTGAAAAGGGAGGGCACAACAAAGTTTGTGAACATTTTTTAAATGTTATGATTTTAGAGAATACAAGCAGAAGCCTTTCATCTGCATCTATTAGCATGTGGTTCCCCCTCTGTGGCAGGAATGTGATGGCAGTCAGCACCATGCCTGTATTGTGACCCTCACTATGCACTCACTGCCTTTCAACTGAGCTGGCTAGTGAATCCAAATCTGAGAACTCACTGGGGCTTGATATAAACTGAAAGGCAAAATTGAACACTCCTCTATTATTTAGGGACCTGTCCAGAGGTTGGAGAAGGAGAAAAAAGAAAATAAGAGAGAAAAGTCTTCCTTGGGCAGATTTAGCCTAAGAGAGCAGAGATAACCACCTTGCACTCTCTGTCTAATAAGATATGAATGGGGGCAGAAATAATGAGAATTACATTGTATTTTTTCATGTAAAAGCCCAAGAAACAATACGTCCTGCACACTGGCAGTGATTCCAGTCATTTTCAAATGAAAAGGGCTATTTGTTTCCAAATTACAGCAGTCACTGGAATGCATACGTTTATGGCTGAGAAATCCTCATTTCGAAAAGTAAAATTACCTTTCAGTAATTTAGTCACTGCAGGCTTTCTCCTGCCGACTGGTCAGAAGCTATCAGATAGCTTGCAGCTGCAGGCTGAAGCCTGGCCATTTTTTTTTTCCCTAGGACAGGCAGTTAGTTAGTAGAGCCATCAGTGCGGCATCTGTCATCCTGCTAGGCCCAAATTGTTTTCTATGATGGATGTCACAGTCTGTATGATCAAAATAGAAGCCCTGCTGCTTTTAATTGCAAAATCGGAGTACTTGCACATTTGTTATTATGCTGAGGTTATTACCTCACACAAAATGAATTAACAGGTGAAAATAATTGATGAGAAGAGTCTAGGGATTTTTAGCCTCTTCAAAGAGATTTTGTAATTATGGCATAATGAATGTTCTGAGACATATCTGTGGGGGGCAGCATGAGACCACCAAAGATCTCTTCAGATTGATGATAAATTCTACTGAATTCTACTGTAATACTGCTTAAATTTACTTAGCAATTAGTTTAATAGGCCTACATGATTCATGATAACATACTGAGAATTTTTAAATAAGTTTGTTCCATCAATCTATAAATTAAGTGACTTACCTCAGCTTTCTTCCCAAGGTGATGGGAAGTGTTAACGAATCAGGAGACGAACATGACAGGGGAGAAATCACCAGATTCAGAACTTCCCTGCTGAAGGCACAGGATCTCAAGAAATTCCTCTTCCCATTTGGGCTCCTCTCAGTGCTTCTGAACAGAGCCTCACCTAATTTTACATGGATTTTTTAGAAATTCCCAGCAGTTGAAGACTCATATTTGTCCTAGACACTATATAATTTAAACATTTTGCAAGCTAAATTAATTGCTCTTGGTTTTCTGTCTTGTCTTCCATTCTGAGTTGGTCGTATTTCAAATTTATTCAGCTCTTGAGAGCATACAGAATGTAAGATCCACCCAAATTCCTCCTTTCCCTTGTGCAATTTCTATCCAGAAATTACAGAGTTTCCCTCTCTCCATACACTTGTGGGGATATGGCTTGAGAGCATGGAAGTCACTGTCCCTGTATTAACCAAGTGTAGCTAATAGCCAGCATATTGCTTTTTCATGAGTGCCTAACTAGTTATAAAACAGTTGCTCTGAAATGGCATCCTAAATGTTGGTAGAAAGATGGCAAAATATTATTAAGTACCACAGGAAATTTGGCATGCCGACAAAGGTCTGTTTGTCTCAGCAATGAGGTCTCTGAAGCAATAGGATTGAATCTGTAAGACCAACCTGGGCTATAGTAGAGTCAGTTTGTGGCCAGCCTGAGCTATGTACCAAACCCTGATTAAGAAAAACAAAGTCAAATGGCAACATAAACAAAGAAACAAATTATACAGTGCTAGAGTGAATAATTGAAAAGAATATGTACAAAATGGAACCATTTGTGAGCTTCCTTATTTCAGATAACCACTTATTACTCCACTCACTTTGTCCCTTTTAAGAGATCTCCTTAATCATCAAGAACCAAAACTTAGACTAACTGTGAGCCCTCTTCTGAGTCTCTACATAATGGTAATCTTGAGTCCGAAGAAAAAGATAAAAGAAAGAAATAGCAAAAGGCAACACCAATGACTTACTGGAGACACAGAAACTGGAATGGAAGAGGGGTGTGCTGAAAGAAAACTTCATTTGCTCTTTACATGACATGAGGCTTTATCAGAGATCTTAACTAGATTTGTTAATGCATAGTTCTAAAAGACATACATTATTTACCATGGTTATTATTCCTTTTAATACCTGCCCCAAGCATATACTCTCTTATCTCCAAAGAGATAACATTGTTCAAAATCATAAAAAAATTTTTATATTCTATTATGTCTTCAAATGTCTATTGTTATTTTTGTCCTGAGTTGAAATGAAATGGATATGAGAGGCAGACAATCTGTATAGAAGTGGCTGTTCCTAATATGGATATATAGAGATCATTCTTAGAGTTACAGTCAGAATTTTGGTATTTAGGAATACATACTATCGAAGGGTCTCAAAAATATACTTGGCCAGGAAATCTTTTGCATGCAAGCAGGCAGTGGGTTGCCCACATGTGAAGCAGACTGTGGTACCATACCAGACCACATGACACATGCTGAAGCATTTTTTGTAAGGCTTCACATGCCTGCATTTTCTTCAGTACCAGCCCCTGAAAATTCTCCCCCCAAGAGATCTTAACAATTGGTAAATGGCTTTTAAGCAAAATAATATATTAATATTTGAATACTTTGTTACTAAGGTGAGAGGGTATTTATACAATTCCCTTAAAATAGTGTCATAAACCATAACACTGTTCTGTGATGGAACTTCATTGTTTGGCTTAACTTTAACGGACAGCAAAATGACCTAAAATTCAAAGGTTAATGCTGTAAAATTTTGATACCTGTTTCATTTAGGTTATATTTGATTATTGTCATGAAACACCATGGAAAACACTCGGGGGACTCCAACTTGAACATGAGAAAGAAGCAGAAGGTGAAAAATTGAATTTCAAAAAGAATTCATGTTAATGAAGGTCAATTCTACCCTCTTTTGAAATTTGATAAAGAAATTCCAAAATCCTGTTCATAATAGATTACTGAATTCAAATTTCATTGTGAGCTATACAAACACAAATACAAGTGTCTTGTACAGAAATAAAGGACACAGAGGCTGGCTGGGGTGTATTATGGGTTTATGACACACAGCACATGCATACAGTGCAGGATAACTGACTCTGGAGCAAATTCAACCGGTCTCTTCTTTTCTCTCTTTTCTGTGTGTAATATGTAGAGAAGGACAAATGTTTAGACAGCATCTGGTGACCACAAACAAAGAGCATTCAATGCAGTATGTATGTTTACTAGAGAAATTGTGTTTCAGATGAGAAACTCTGATGTCCTTTTTAACGAGTACAGAATATGAAGTAGTCAGAACAGGGAAAAGGGTGTTTGTTTTATTCATGGCAATTGCAAAATAATTCTTCTTATGTTGTAGGAAATGGTGAGCTCATGGAATCTGAATCATTGACATAAAGACACATCCATTTCCAGGAACGAAGTTTTTGTTGATAATTTAATGAGAATGCACATAATTTCGTTGATAATGCTGGAATTTTGGTAGTATTAGCTGGCTGCTTGTCTGATATGAATTCTGTGTCATTAAATGGAATTGGATTTTGGATGTGGCTTTATGGAGACAGCAGTGGTTTCTGAGTAATACCCTACTCAAACACCTCAGTCTGATGTATTGCATTAATAGATCATCAGAAGCAGTTGTCATTCCAATGATGTATTAGTGTAATACATGAGAATGAGACTCACTGAGGATGTATTTAGTACTCACAAGACTGCAGTGTCTAAAAAAGGAAACAGCATGGATGCCAGTCAGTCAGCACACAGCTATGTGAAAGATTTGGGGAACAGCCAACTTAGTATCTTAATGCCGAACCCACTTTTAGGACCTTGTTGCTGCTATAATGAGAACATGATCTATGTTCAAAATAATTTCCACTGATGATAACACTAATATATGTGTGGTTAGCATGTAACAATTTAGAATATGCCAGCTTAAAATGGTCTGGTATGGTACTCAAATATATTGTGGCAATAGCAGTTTTCCAACTTATGGCTTATGTCAAATGGAAGCCTGAGCTAGTGAGCCTGTGTGCCACCAATCATGGCACGGCTTCAGGCATTAGCTAGAGAGGCAGAGATTTTAAGTAAAACATTAAACTTAGGTCCCACTGTCATACATTTTGTGCTAATAGAGCTTGCAACACCTACTATAAATGTAGATGAATTAGAGACTCCCAGCGACCTCTATCTACCTCCTGCTGGGCTTTTTCTAGAAGGGTAAAAGACAGACTTTTAAATGTTTATAACATAGGGCTAAAGAGGCTTTTTTTATGCAATGGAATAGCAGTTACTGTTCATCTCCTTACAGCAGCTGATTGCATCATAAATAAAACAGTAGGGCCAGTCATCCTGCTGAGGAGGATGGCAGCCAAAAGGCACTGGGGAAGGATCCAGAGTATCCTACCCAGAGTCCTGCTCTGTAGATGGGGATGCAATGAGGTCTGTCTGTATAGTGCGAAAAACAAAAGTAGGGAAGGAACAGAGAAGCAGAGATGATAGCTTGTGCACGCCTGCCTATCCCTGGAAATACAAGAGTTGGAGCATGTCTTGAAAGGAGTCCTCTGATGCACTAGCCAAGAAGGCAAAGCAGTGTGGAAGGGAAGAGTTAACCACAGACACAAGGAGCAGCTGAGCAGCACTCCTTCCCCCTCCCTCACATGCCTTTTATTCTAGTGAAAATAAACCATCTAGATTTGGGGTAAGAGAAGAAATTTGGAAAAGAAAGAGTGTTCTTTTATTAAATAGAATTTCTGATTCTTTGGTATATTTTATATCATAACTATTAATTATCATTCCTTGAATTTGAGACAGAGAAGTCACTGTAAAATTCATGGCAAACAAATAGAAATTGTTTCCCTGGATTATTTGAACTATCTATGTGTTGTTTAAAACCATAGAAAATGTCACAGAAAAATTACAGTGTCTGTTTTACATTACAAACCATTCTGTAATGCTTAAAGATGATTCTTTTAAAAAATAATTACTATGGGAGTGACATATCTGGACCAACAAATGGAATCTTGTTTAACCTTGTAACTAAAGTTAATCTGATATTTTGTAATCATTAAATACTATCTCAGCTTGTTTATAATGTAAACAAATTTACTAGGTGTTGGACTCCTCTTGTAATCTAAACATATAGCTTCACTGTCTCATGACACCTTCTTTGCCCTTGACCCAGAACAAATATGTACATGTATGGTGTGTGCGTGCATGCCTGTCTGTCTGTCTGTCTGTCTGTCTGTCTTGTCAAAGTATCATGCTCTGCAAGCATTGAATAATTTTTGGAAGCAAAGAAGTATTTATGTTGTAAACGGTGGGTGGGATTAGATTAATAACCATCTGTTTATGGTTGTGCATTCTGTTCTGGGTCAGCAGGGGTCAGAGAGGGAACCTCTGATAAGACAGATTTTTTATTCCCTCCCCCTTTCATACTGGATATACTGTTTCAATAAAGAGACAACAAGACCTTTGTTCAAGAGCAAAGTACTGAGTGTAATCTGAGGGAGCATGTTCCCAGAACAGATTGCTTCCCCTTCATGGATTAAATGGTTACTAAGAGTCAGGCTGATTTTGTTCAGGAATCACCATGAAATGGCATTGTATTGCTGTAATTAATTAATATAATGACTAATAAATATTCATCCTCCAAACAGTTACTGATCTCTTGAACTGTAATCCTCCATACTCAGCTATGCTTGGGATTCAGAGAAACACTATCGATCAGTGGGGAACTATTTTATAACATGTTTTTTTGTTCTTAGCATATAGGAAGTAAGTCTTGAATTATAAACAGGAATACAAGAATGAAGAAATATCAGTTAAATTTTTCAAAATATGCATATTAGTACAACAAAATACCAAAAGATATCATAAAAGTGATATTATGTTTATTTGCACTATAATTTATTGCCAGGTTTTATGATATAAAGTAGTTTTTGCACATCAGTGGATGCAATTTATAATGAATTTAAATATATTTTCACAAGAATTCTCATTTCTACCCCAAACTTGCTTGCATAGCAGATTTAATTATTTTTTCTAGTCAATTTAAAAAGGTCTTACATGAAAAATGTGAAAGATTAACTCAGTATTTGCTACAAATACGCAGTTTATTAAAGAATGCACATAGTCATATTTGCAAAAAGTTAAGCAATGGTGGTAAAAACATTTAAAAGGGAAATCCTGGCTATTTCCCTGCTTTAGAAATATGACAGAGTCAGCCCCAGAACTTCGCACTCTCTGTCATCTTGTTCCCTCCCTGTTTTCCTTTCTTCTTTTCTTACATCATGCTGCTCCTAGGTTCCCTCACATCTTTCCTTACAGCATTTCCTCCCCTTTAAAAAAAAAGATTTTCAGTTTCTCTGCTTTTATTTTTAATTTAACAAACCTCTATTACATAAAGAAGAAAACTCTCAGTAGAAAATAGTGAAATAGGAGGTTCAGAGAAAGAAAGAGATGTAGTGCATCTCATGGCATGATAACCACGAATTCACTATTTGCTGACAATTTTTGAATACTCTAATACTCCACAGGAGAGAAAAGAGGATATGTTAATGTTCCCATATGACAAGATATAGCTCTCTCTTTGGCTTAATTACAATAAATGAGAATCAAGGAAATGAATTAAAAATTAGGGGTAAAAAAATTTGCCACAGAAAGAAAGCAATGTTCTGAGGAATTCTATTAATGCTAGGCTTGAAAAAAAAACTCCAGAAAGCATTGGAGTGGGGTTGAAGCCAAAGCTAAGCTAAGTTCTGTTGAAATTATTCAGGCTTTAAAGCTTTTACTCTAATAGCAAAAACACATTTATAATTCTATTTCTAATGTGTTACACAGCAACCTGAAATTAAACTATAAAAATTGCCCATGCAATAAATTACACTAAGCAAAATATGTAAGAAAAATAAATTCTGACCTTGTGGAGCATTGTGGTTGACTCAGAAGCACTTAGGATAACATTGAGTCTAAGTTTGTATCTGATGTCACATTAGGAAGTAATGCAGACCTAAAAAATTAGATTCCCTCTCAGTATAGTAAATAGTATCCCATCCTTCCAAATGTTTATGCTGGTTTTTTTGTTTAAGGCCTAAATAGTAAATACAGCATTAAATGTGTATATGCATGTATCAGGGAAAATATGGGAATTTCCATTGTTAACCAATCCTCTGGCTTAATCCCAGAGTCCTTCACTGCCATTTCTCCCAAGTGGTTGTTCTCTCCCTATTATGTAAATCCCTCTTTCCCTCACTCTCTCCTATCCCTATAAGAAAAGGTTTTAACTCTTCTCCACTTTCATTTATAGTAACGACGGCTTTTCTCTTGGTAAATATTCCCTTCATCGCTTTTCTACATCTTTGTCTGATGGTTTCTTCTCAAAGTGACTGTTTCTTTTACTTTTTACATGAAGAGTTATTTTTCCAATTACTAGCCTAAAACTTCGTATGTATGGGTGGATATATGTAATTGTACATTGTGGTACAAATGGATTCTGAAATTATCAAGTGCAAAATTAACATTAAAAAATCATAAGACAACAAACAATAGAGCTTTTATGTGATTTTTGTAATTGTGTGAAACTAGTTACTCTGGCAATAATTGTTTTGCTTCATTAACATGCAAAATGGTTTTATAGACTAACCCCACACACAAAAGAAACCATTTTTGATGAGAACTGTGCTTTGTTTAATGTTAGACACCATTGTATTTGCTTTCCTAATATAACAGTTCTAATTAGTACCTAGCATTCATCCTGAGTTTTTCAGCTTGAATACTCTGAAGGTGACAGTCGAGTCACAATTCCATGGCACTTTTTGTCAGTACCTGTCAAAATATAGCTAAGCCTTTAGGAATTGTGATCTAAATACTGAAAAAAAAAGCTAATAGTCCAGAAACAATGTGTCCTAAGTAATTTGCAGAAACATAGTCATACATTAGTCCTTGCTTAGAGACACAATACTGTTAATGGTACCCCATTAAATGTGACCCTGACAAAGCTAGGTTTGTCCCACTAATTTATCCTATTGTTTTATCATCTGACCTTTATCTGTGTGCCTGATTCATTCTACTTCTCATCTTTTGTACAGTAGCAACATTTGGATTAATAGCAACATTTCAAATCAGTCAGTATGCATACATGCACTTTTTAGACATGATTAGCTGTTCATATTAAAAACATGGAAATGGGGCTGGAGAGATGGCCTAGTGGTTAAGAGCGCCGACCGCTCTTGCAGAGGACCCGGGTTCGATCCCCAGCACCCACATGGCGGCTGAGAACCGTCTGAAACTCCAATTCCAGGAGAACTCCAGTTCCAGGGGAATCCGAGACCCTCTTCTGACCTCCGCGGCATTGCACGACACGGGTGCACAGACTTGCATGCAGACAGTACATTCATACACATACAGAAATAAATAAAATTAATAAAAATAAAAAAAATAAAAAATAAAAACATGGAAAATATTTTCTTATGTGTCTAGACTTCATCGACATACTCATACTGAAGATTCACAGTTTGGTGTGGGCTGGTTAGGAAACAATGCAGGTTTTCACGTGGGAGAAGATTTCTTGGCTGTTGGTGAATGCTGGTCCTTCTTCTAATGGGACTCAAAGGACAGGACCTGAGAAGGTGGAGGACTGAGGTGATCATGTGCAGTTTGCATTACTAGGTCATCCAAAATAAAGGAAGCAGTGCTTGCTACTCTGGAACAAATTACATAAAAGTTACATTACTTTAAACTTTTACCTCTAAATGGACTCCTAGGAATTAAATGATCACTATTTTTGTTCAATTTTTTTTATTTTGGTGCTGAAATGAAATTAATATATTTTTTCCAAATGTCTGATTTTGTTTAAAACATTAATGAATTTTACTTTGTGAAATAAGTCAAGTTAGTAATCATCTGAATTTAGGAGTTGAACAGTTGAAAACAAACGACCAGTGATTTATGAAATTATTTTCTAGTTTGTTTCTTATTAAAATGAGACTACCTTAGATGAATGCCATGTAATGTCAGCATAATGGAAAGTGAAGTAAATTAGCTCCTTTATTATGTCTATGATTCTGTGCTGTTCAGATGCTTGGATACTTTCTCGCCTTTATGAAATATTTAAAATATGTGCTCTGTGTGCTTTAAAGACATAATTATTGGGATGTGGTAGTACATTGTAACTCTAGAATCAGGATTAGGAGTTGAAAGACATCTTCATCTACTTAGTGAGTTTCAGACAACCCGGACCTACCTGAGAGGTTCTGTCTCAAAATACTAAAAGAAAAAACCCAAAACAAAAAACAAAATAAAACATAAAAGCATAATTTTGCACTTGTGTACTAGAAGAGTTTGAATTTAATGTATTGCATCAGTAAAGTTTCCACATTACTCATTACTGGTCACTCATTCCTCCATTGTACTCTGAAGGAATTTTCTCTTTTGTATAAATTTTTATGTGTCATTGACAAATTCCAATTTTTTATCATGTATCATATGACAGAGAAGTCATATTTTTTATGAGCTTCCATAATAAATTCATTTCGGTTTAACTCAATTTTTCAGTTTTTTAACCCAAATGGTACTTGATTTAAAACAAAATTAATAACCTTTGTTTTTAAAATGAAAAATGTTAGTTTATAATTTTTAATAACAGAGAACTTGAGACCAACAAGCAAAGTGAATTGACGAGGTTTACACAGTTTAGAAAAAAGAGGAGAGAACAAATATTGTAACAGACAATATTACTGAAATATGACTATAGATTTCATGAAATGAGGAGAAGTGATCTTGAGGGTTCTCTGTCTGCCACACAACCAGAATAATTATAGGCCCCAATATTTTGGGCAGTTATGAAGCTTCTGTTTGTGAGCCTTCACTGATTGCTAAACCAATACGTTACAAGATCTTTAGAGTCAGGTGGAAAGATTTTTTGACAAAATCTTGTGCCTTCTACCCACTTATCCTCCATTGTACCATCTGATGTGTAGAAAATAAAGACCCCCCTCTTAAAATATTTCTTCTTAAAAGAAAGTCTTATAGAATTTAAATGATAAAATGTTTTCTTCTATGTGCTTTCTAGAATTTTTCTCCATCTCCCTGTGTCTCTGTCTCTGTCTGTCTCTCTTACTCTCTGGCTCTTTCCAATTTCTGTTTAGTATTAATATGCTTTGTGTGCTAAGAGTGCAAATTGCTTAGTTCATAGTATTGCATTATCAGAGTCTTGACCCAGAAGAAGTTCACAAATCTTTAATGGAAACAGACAATTAAAAACCCATGCTGCCTAATTATAGTTGTGTGCAGTATTGTTAGATGCATGACAAAAAGGAGAGAGACATGATTGAACAGAAGTGGGAAAGGTATTTAGGGGGAGTTTTCTTCATGAAAGGTAATTTGTAGTAGAACTAAATAATTTAAGGACTAAACATTTAGTATGTTAGGAATAGGCATTTTCATATCGCAAAAAATAAACCTGATTTGGGCCTACTAGCTATTGTAAATATTGTCTAATCAATCACTATCAAGCAAAGGTCTCTTGATCCTTAGACACACATTTTTTACAGTGACTAATTTACAGTCAAGACAAGACAGATTTAAAGCCACTGCAGTCCATAAAAGACTGAGGAAGTTAACATTGAATTTAAGTCTGGGTCATATGTGTTCTGAAAAATCTTATTAAAATATTAATGAATTTTGCATTCTGTAAAATATTCATTTCTAACTTAAATAGCTCAAGAGAATTTCATTGGGAGTTTTGGCCTTCTTCACACCCAAGTCCACTATACAGACCTTTTCTAAATTGAATTCATCCCATGCAGGACATGTATATTATATGTGAGTGTGTGCATATGTGCACTCACACATGCGAGCGTGTGTGCGTGTGTGTGTGTGTGTGTGTGTGTGTGTGTGTGAATGTTGTGTGTGCATATGAATGGGTGTATGGCTTTGCAAAGGGGCAGATAATCAAAGGAAGAGAATGAATACAACCATCTGTATAGAAATGGCAAAGTGCAAATTTAGTCTGCTATTGGGGATTAGGAAGAATACGCGCTTCCTGCAGTTCCCCTTCTTTCGCAGAATTTCACGTACAGACATAACAATGGCTTTTACTTCCTTCAGAGAAAGGTGGAGAGCAAGAAGTTTTACCATCCTCACTATCAGAGAACATTTGTCCTGCATAGTTTTAAACTTATTATTTTATTTTATTTTTTTAATTTTATTTATTTCTGTATGTGTATGAATGTATTGTCTGCATGCAAGTGTGTGCACCCGTGACATGCAATGCTGCGGAGGTCAGAAGAGGGTGTCGGATTCCCCAGGAACTGGAGTTCTCCTGGAATTGGAGTTTCAGACGGTTCTCGGCCGCCATGTGGGTGCTGGGGATCGAACCCGGGTCCTCTGTAAGAGTGGTCGGTGCTCTTAACCACTAGGCCATCTCTCCAGCCCCTAAACTTATTGTTTTAAATAACAAAATGAAGGCTCACTTTACACAGTGAGTTTAATATTTTTTCTGCCTTGCGTTATTATGTCAGTTCTGAAAAGTAGAATCAGAAAAATGAAAAAAAAAACTAGAAATATGTTTTAAAGACACTTTATCAATTTTTTATGTGTATGAGTGTTTTGGTTACATTTATGTAAGTCCACCATATGCATGTCTATAGAAACCAGAATTGTCAAATCCCCTGGAACTGGAATCAAGAATGGGCTTTAGTCTCAATGTGGGTGCTGAGATCCAAACCCAGGTCCTCTGTAAGACCAGCAAGAGCTCTCACATCTCTCCAGATTAGAAATGGATGTTTGTAAACTCAAAAATCTAAGAGTAATGCTTTTTTATTTGATGACTGGGTCATAATATTTAATTGCCAAAATCATCCCAAAAAAGCAGCATTAGAACTGAAGAATGTTACATCAGCTTTGTTTTTCTTTTATAGCTAAGTATTACTTTTATGGTAATTCTTTTGCAGGTTTCCGAAAGCCCAACATAGTACGTTATAAGGGAACTAACAGCAACATTATGCTCTTACTATGTTATTGTTTCAGGTGTATACACCTGGGTTAGAAAGTTGGCTCATGGGATAGAAGTGCTTACATGAAGAGCTGAAGCCCAAGTTCTTTCTCCAAATCACACAGAGTGCCAAGAGAATAGACTCCCAAGATTTGTCCACTGATTGCCTGTTAGGTACATAGTATTGGAAAACTCTATTGTATTGCTTGAGCTCACTGAGAACTGACTCTGGAAAAAAGGATGCATTTGCCCTCCATTTAAACCCAAGCATGTTTGTCTCAATGTATCCTCCAAGGACCCTTGTCTGTGGATGGGCTGCCTCCCTATCCAACTCTGTGATGGGAAGAGAAGGGAACAGAAAAACACCTTCGAGTAAAAAAAAAATCCTGTCCTTAAATAGAACTAAAAGATTAATAATTTCCAACAGAGATTACTGTTGTTTATCCCAAGACACAAAAAACTTACAGTGAGGAAAAAAAAAATGTTTGGCTCTTACATTGGGAGAAAACTCAATCTGGATCTCCAGCTGACTGTCTCAAAGTCCCCAGTCTGTTTCTGCTGGAAGTTGTGAGTGCCAGATATGATGAGGATATTTTTTATCTGCTGCTCTTTGTTCTTTCATTTGAAAGATTCGCCTAGGACATAGTATTCTGCCAGGAGTTTCTTGATAAGGAACTCCTGCTAATTAACTCACTGCATGTCTCCTGGATGTGTTAAGCACACAATATGATGATGTTTTGCTATCTATCATCTATCTATGTATCTATTTATGTATGTATGTACGTATTTATCATCTATGTATTTATGTTATCTATCTGTTATCTAGCTATCATTTATTATCTATCTGTCTGTATATCTACCTATCTATCTATCTACCTATCTATCTATTTAATCACTGGCTATTTATTATTTTGCTTTGGCTGGTTGCACACTTAATACATTTACTCATTCAAAATCAAGACTATGGCCTGGAGCTTCAGAGCTTACATATAATCTTCTTAGTTAGTTATACCCTCCCTATGCTGTCCCCATTCCATATTGCCTAGGTTCCTGATTGCCCACCTGAGACCTCCAAACAAGATTGATAAGTCAGATTCTTATCAATCTTGTTTGGAGGTCTCAGGTGGGCAGACCTCCAAACAAGATTGATAAGTCAGATTCTGGGGCTGGAGAGATGGCCTAGCGGTTAAGAGTGCCGACCGCTCTTGCAGAGGACCCGGGTTCGATCCCCAGCACCCACATGGCGGCTGAGAGCCGTCTGAAACTCCAACTCCAGGAGAACTCCAGCTCCAGGGGAATCCGACGCCCACTTCTGACCTCCGCGGCATTGCGCGACACGGGTGCACAGACTTGCATGCAGACAATACATTCGTACACATACAGAAATAAATAAAATTAATAAAAAAAAATTAAAAAAAAAAAAGATAAGTCAGATTCTGCCCAAAGGATCTTTTTTGCTACAGATGGAGACTATTACAGAGTTCCAAAATTTGTCAAACACAGATAATAAATGTCTATGAAATGTCCAGCTCTGAGTGACACGTCTGCAATGCATCCTTTACCCTAAAGCTCAGGGAAGACAGTGGAACGAGGTCAGAGAGAATATTGATAAATCTCTTAACTCTCATCAGCAAACCTTCCTTATGAAATAGATTGTGATTAACAGAAAGTCACGACTGGCCAAAATTCAGAGATTTGACTTTGTGTACAGTGATTTATAATGGTCTAACTTCATTCTTGTCTGTGTGGAGATCCAATTTTTGCCAGCACCATCTGTTGAAGGTACTGTCTTTCCTTTAATGAGTGTTCTTGGAATCTTTATCAAATATTGGTTATCTGAAAGTATATGTGTTTATGTTTGCATCTATTACTTAGTTTCATTGATTTATAAGTCTGTTTTACTGCCAATACCATGTTGCTTTTATGACTGTAGCTCTATAATACAGTTTGAGATCTGGTATTGTACTTCTCTCAGCTTTACTCTTTGTGCTCATGATTGGTTTGGCTATCCAGAGTCTTTTGTGATTTCCTATGAGTTTTAGGATGGATATTTCTAATTCTGTGAACAATTACATGGAGATTTTGATTGGCATTTCATTGAAATTATACACTATTAATTTGAAAATTTATAAGATAGACAAATTTTTTTTTAACTTGAATGGATCTACCAAAGTTAAACCAAGAAGAGATCAACAGGTTAAACAGACTTATAACAAAAAAGGAACTTAAAAGAGTAGAATTTTACCATACCTTCAATGAAGATAAATAAATAAATAAATAATATCAGTAAAACTTAAATTATCCAAAATTATAGAAACAGAGAAAGAAATTCCAATGTCCTTCTATGGAACCAATATTACTCTAATATCCAACCAGATAAAGACACAACCAAAGAAGAAAATTAAATGCCCATAGGCTTAATGAACATGCAAAGAGTCTCAACAAAATACTCATAAACCATATATAGACATACACTGAAAAGATCATCCACCATGATCAAGTTGGCTTTATTCCACAGATGCAGGGATGGTTCAATGTATCTAATTCAACAAACAATATAAGTATATAAATAAATTATATAATTAATTTAAAGACAATAAGAAGCAACCCAGGAAAGAGTTCATGAAAAACTTCCCATTCACAGTAGCCATCAAAACATCTATAATAAACCTAACAAAAGACATTATAGATCTCTTCAATGATCACTTTAAATCTTTGAAGAAAGAGATTGAGGAAGTGACAAGGACATGGAAATACCTCCCATGTTCATGGATTAGTAGAATTAATATTGTGAAAATTACCATTCTAACAAAAGGAATTTGTTGATTTAATGTAATAAATCAACAAATTCCTTTTTACTGCATTGAATTTGAAGTCTTCTCTTCAAAGTGAAGTATTCCATTGATTATTCTCTGTAGAGCTGGTTTTCATGGATATAAATTCCTTAAAACTGTATTTATCATGGAAAGGTTTTCTTTCTCCTCCAATTACAATTGATAGTTTTTCTAGGCGTGGTGTTCTGGGATGGAATATGTCTTCTTTCATTACTTACTTGACATTATTTCTAGCCTTTTGGTCTTCATAGTCTTCATTGAAAATTAGCTGTTATTCTAATGGACCTTCCTTTATATGTGACTTGATCTTTCTCACAGCTTTAGTATCTTTTCTCTATATTTAATATTTTGACTAATAATGATTTTGGAGTTTCTCTTCTGCTCTCATCTTTCTATTTGGTGCTCTGTATGCCTCTTTTACCTTGGTATACATCTCTGTGCCTAGATTTGGAAAAGTATTTTCTGTGGTTTTATTAAAATATTTTATATGCCTTTTACCTGAGTTTCTTCTCCTCTTCCTTCCTATGATTCATTGGTTTGGTCTTTTTACAGCATCCTAGAGTACTTGCACGTTCTGCTCCCAGGTTAATTTTCTTTTATTGAATGATTCATTCCCACAAGGTGTTTTCAAAACTGATATTCTCTGTTCCATTTCCTCTAATTCCTTTTTGCCTCCTTCCCCTAAACTTTTTCTTTCAGTTTTTGAGGGTTTTTTTTTTATTTCAAATTTAATTTCAGTTTGGATTTTCTTCAGTTTCTATGTCTTTATTAAATTCTAATTTCATACTTTAAATTGTTTATTATTTCATTAAACTATGTCTTCACAGTCTTCACTCTTTAATTCATATCCTCTTTGTGTTACTTGAACACATTTATAATTGTTATTTTGAAATCATTGTCTCCTACATTGGTTAGGTATCCATTCTCAGGAAACATTATGATGGGGTTGATAATTCCTATAGTAGACATAGAGAGCTAGGCCTCTGGATTGTGTGTCATCAGCATCTCTTGGTATGGGTAGGTGATCTCCTTTTTGTTGAATGGCTGTTTGTATGGTATCTTTGTTTGCTATTTCCCCCACTTGTCATGTTATGACCCAACTGAATAGTGCTAGGTGTTCAATTTGTGAGTTACTTCATGTTGTTGCTCAAATGGTGGATAAGAAGTGGTCTCATTTAAGCTAGGAATAGAGAAAATATTTAAAATATATTTTTTATTTTATTTTTATGTGTATAAGTTTATTGCCTGTGTATGCCATGCAATGAACCAGGATATCAGAATAAGGCATCAGATCCCCTGGAACTGGAATTACAGACAGTTGTTAGCTCTCATGTAGGTACTGGGAATTGAATCCAAGTTCTCTGCAAGACCAGTAAATGCTCTTAACCATTGAAACATCTCTCTATCCACAGATAGATACAACTCTTGAGTTGAGGTTGCAGGACTGACTCCTTTTCTGATGAGTGATAAGAAGTACACTTTTCTGTACATATAAGTATATATATTTAGAATACAGTAAGACATTACATTGATCTAGGGATAAGACAAAATATATTTTTGTCAACGATCTATTGCTCTCAGTCCATGTGTACTTGGCTGTTTATGGTACCACATGGCTTCCCTCCCGTTGATCAGGCCTTATATCCTATTAGACAGCTGTTGAGTATCCCCAGCATAAAAGGGCCACTACTGCACCAATACAGATTATTTGCTCAGCCAGTCATTTTGATGGTTCATAAGCCTTAGAGCTGTGTAGGATCATTGATTGGTGCTTTTTCCTTGGCAGCTTTCAGAATATCTTCTGATACTATGAGAGTTTTAGGGAGGAGGCTTCCAGGTCAGTTCCAGCTTGATTGCTCTAACAATGTGTCTGAAGTGTGTCATGTCTTCAGCAATAAGACCTTACTTTCAAGTTCAAAATTCCATTAAAGGCTGTGCTATTTCCTTGTATTATTTTACAACTTTTTGGACTACCCTGACCAACAATTTGAAAAGAGGTTTCCCTATGTGGGCACTGATTTTCTATTTATTTATTTATTTATTTATTTATTTATTTATTTATTTATTATTGATGCTTTGTGTATTTCATGCATCATTTTCCAATTCAGTTCAGGCATATATAACTTTCCCTTTCCCCCCACCCCACACCTACCCATCCCAGAGTCATGCATTCTGCCGTAAACTGTTTCTGCATCTTTCTCTGCTTTATTTTTGTTCTTGTTTTCATTTTTTTTTCACAGTAAGTGATAATTTGTGAGTACAGGCATCCTTCATGTAAACAATTTGCAAGCAGTTGTGCCCAAACCCACCAAAGCTCATAGGTCCCACCATCCAGCAGGGGGTGGGGGGGGGCTTGTATGTTCAATCAAGTTGATCAAATGAAATGTTGGCCAGGGGATCCAAGCCACCCACAAAAGGGTAAGGCTCTTGCCTCCAAACTGGGATATCTGCAGGAAGGAGGTGATAAGGCCCTGCTGTTGAAGACCTGATATAAAACATGGAAAGATGTATGGGGGACCACATTGCAAGTTACAGATGGTCTCTGGATGCCAGAGAGGTGTTACCAAAGGACCACTAAACCAATAAAGCAAATATGATCTCCTTATGTCAAGCAAGACTCCTCTGTCAGCACCAGCTACACCTCTCTGCCTGGAAATACTGTGCAGCAGTGGCAGCCATATGTCTGTATATCCCAAATCTATTTGGCTATAGCTCTCTCCTTGGAGGAATAACCCATGGACTAATGCCACAAGCTTACATCCTCTAATGGTTAGGAGGATGTTTAAACCACACAAAGACCCTGTCATCTTACAGAAGAAAAATGTAATTCATGGATTATCATACATCCAAACATCTTGTGCTATACCGAAAAGTCTACCATAACAATTAGTACTGATTTTCTATTTATATAGTCTTCAGTTGTACACATTCACATTTTTTTTTTACTGTAGGCTTTTGAACCAATATATTTCCCTCTTATTTTTCAACATAACCTAAGCATTATTTATCTCTCCTCTCCTTCTCCCTGTATAGCCCCTTCTCTTCCCCTGGGAACTACCTTTAAATTTACCAGAGCCATAGAATTTGATAAATAGCCTTTATTTGATTGATTTGTAATAAACAAGAAAATATTAAAAGTAAAGATGCGGGTGTATGTAAAGACTTTTTTTAAAATTTATTTTATATGATGGCTTTGTGTATTTCATACATCTTTTCAATTACAAGTTTCAGGCATTATCCCCTATCCCTTCCCCCCAACCCACCCCTACCATCGCAGATCATGCATTCTGCCGTAAAGTTTTCTTGCATTCTTTCGCTGCTTTTTTGTTTTGTTTTGTGTTTCATGTTTTTAACAAAGTGTGATAAGTTTGTTGAGTACAAGCATCCTTCTCTGTAAAACCAATTTGCAGAAGTTGTGCCCAAGCCACACAGCATCATGGGTCCCACCCATCCGAAAGGGGGGCTTGTATGTTCAATTGAAGTTGATCAAAATGAGTGTCCAGTCTTATATTTTGTAGTTTCACCAGAAACCCCAATCGAGCCCTTACATTCTATACCACGCCCCCTCTTCCGCAGATTGTTCCCTCGGCTTAGAAATGGGACACAGGTGATGGAAGCCAAAACAATCTACAGTTCCTCTGGAGCATGGATGTCTTTGGTCTCTAGTCCGTTCTGGTCTGTTTTCTTTCAATGGCTGAGCAGCCTTTGTCCAGGCATTAACCTTTCGATCCTACTATGAAGCACATGCAATTAGAATATTTAGGTATTTAAACAGTATAATATATATCTTTCGATCCTCTAAGAAGCACCACACGCAATTAGATATATGGTATTATACAGTAACTAATTGTTATTGGTAGGGTGGTTATTGTGGATAGACACCAGATGTTTGGATGTATGTAATCATTATCTACATTTTCTTCTGTCAAGTATGGCAAAATATATCAATACAGGAGCTCTGACATCAACAATGGATTATTCTACCAAGGAGATGTTGGCCAGGGGATCCAAGCCCCCACAAATGGTAAAGGCTCCTTGCCTCCTAACTGGGATATCTGCAGGAAGAGAAGCGATAAGGCCCTGCTGTTGAAGACCTGATACAAACATGGCAAAGATGTATGGAGACCACACTTGCAAGTATACAGATGTAAAGACTTTTAAACAAAGTTAAAATTAATAAATGATAAGGATAAAGGGTTAAAATGCCATAATATTATAGGAAATGAGAAATTATTATGGTTACAAAATATCTTAGCGTACTTAATATTGGCCACCTAAATCCAAAGAACAACTTTTAGGTTGATTTAATCCCTTAATGGCATATAAAGTAAGAAACATAATTGTAGATTAATGTAGAGAGAAGAAGCTTAGTGTGCTTATTATAATATTCTTTTATAGACAATTCATCTCTCTTAACATAAAGAAATCATATTTGTTAAGATTTTAGACTTGGTTGATAAGTGAGTATGCATTTGTTATTCCCTACGGAATTGCAGACATAAAAAGAACACTTATTTAAAGAAGAACATAGCTTGTCACAGGAATGGCCTACAAAGCTCAGATAGATAGGTTAGTCAGTAAAGGCAAGCAAAAGAATAGCCTACAAGGCTTGGGTAGATAGGTCAGTCAGTAAGTACCTGCTGCACAAGCATAAAGACCTGAGTTGGGACACCCTGCACTCACATGAAAAACCAGGCTCCGGATTCAGTTATAGACCTTGCCTCAAATATAAGACAGGAAATGATTGAAGACATGCAAATACAACCTCTGGCCTCCAAACACACACGTTCAAACATAAACACACAAACAAACAAGTACGCACACACACAGAGGATTGTATATGAAAGAACAATCCAACTTTTCACATTTACATGCCAAACTACAATGTTCCAGTTTATTTTTGTAACCTAGACTTAATTGAAGAATAAATACAGAAATCATAGTAAACACAAAATGTGACAGCAAATGTTGACCCTGAGGTCACCTGTGTTTCTATCCACTGTTGACTAAAAGGAGTAACCAGAGTCAAGATCTATGTTTTCCTCTAATCTTTTGATCTTTGCTCTGTCCCCATATTATTATCCAAGAGTAAGAAACAAAGAACATTTCCCATTGAAATTTGTGCTGTTTAACTTTGGTTCATCATTATTTTTCTCTCTCCCTTTTGTGGGTCAATTTATCGTACCCACATCCCAAATTCTCAATTTGGCAATTGCATATAGACAAACCATTCTATCCAGGATATTTCAGGTTCATAGTAACATTTATAAACTTGAAACCTGGTAGACCTGGAGTCTTGTTCTCAATTCTGTTTCCTTATGTGACTTCATTAATTACTTAACTTTCCTTCAGTTTGAACAACTACAATAAAAATGAAAGTATTTTTTATTTTATCCTCTTTTTTGTGTAGTATTTACCTTCATTTGGTAGATACATGGTTTGGGAGAAGCTCATGGTTTGACTAGTGAAAAAGGACATATTGCCTTTTTGTGTGTATTATCATATACAGAGAGAACTTTTATAAATGGAACAGCCACGTAATTTAGTGTTATGTTCAGTTGGCAAATGAATGCAGTCACATAACCATTTTGTATGAAGTGAAACCTCAAAAATCGACAGTCGAATTACAATATATTCATCTCCTGTGCTGTGGTAAGAAGCACTGTTCACCTCATTTGTTGTCTAATCTCTGATTCTATCATGGGAGTAGAGAGAAAAAGCAGAAATGAAGCGATGTTTTTGTCAAATGAAAAGGTTCCGTAGAGAGGAAGCAGTAAGTGATCCTCTGTTGAATGAGAAAGGCTTAGAGACAGCTCTGAATTGTAAGAGTCTGAGGACCATAAAAGCCAAATGCAGTTCATACCAGGGAGTGACAATGAGAGAACTATAAGAGGAGCTGGAACCATAAAATTGAGTAGAGTATATATCAAGTTCATATTTCTAACCAGAAAAATAGAGAAAACACATCCAGAGGATGAATGAGCAAGATATGTTGCAGTTGCTGGGACAGAGAGGGTAAAATCCAGGTCTCAAAGGAATAGCTCCCAAAATACTCCTGGAAGTCTAGCGACGTTCCTTAAACACAACCTGAACCTGGACTTTATTTTCCTCAAAGCATTTCTGTAGCATCTTCCAGGAATATTCAATTGTTTTATTAGTTTAAAAGGTATTTTAAATTTTATTTATTATTTTTATTTTCTTTGTAGGTACCCGTGCCATGTAGCATCCATGGAGGTTAGAAAAGAGGGTGTTGGATCCCCTTGAGCTGGAGTTATGGAGAGTTCTTAGCTTCCATGTGGGTGTGGGAATCAAACACTGGTCTTCTGCAAGAGCAGCCAGTGTTCTTAACCTATGAGCCATTCTTTCCAGCCCCTTAAAAGAAATATATATTTCAAACCTTGAAAATTTCTCCTATGTTCGCATCCCTGTCTGAAATATTTCTGCTTAACCTTGGTGTGTGAGGGATGTCCTTGCAGAAGGCTTACCTGATGTCTCTATATTGATTAAATCTCCCATCTTCTTACCACATTCCATCCTATAAACACCCCTGTGAACTTACTAAATCACAAGTATTGGCACATTTTCAGGAGTATGAGCATTTATAGGCATTATCGTCTTTTCACTCTTTTTTTTTTTTTAACTTTTTCATGTGTTTCATTCTAAAGTCTACAAGATGAAGACAGTTTTTAATGCTTATTCATATATTTTCTTTTTTTTTTCTTTGTTTTCAGATCACATTGACATCGCTCAGTTTGCCATACAATTAGGTAATTGGTGCTAGCATCCACAGGTGAGGGATACCATTCGTTATTTTTTTGTTGTTGTTTTTGTTTTTTGTTTTCTGGAACTGTGTTACTTCACTCAGTGTGATATCTTCTAGCTCCAGCCATTTACCTGTGCTTCGGGTGGTCTTGGGAGATCTCCAGTCCACTCTTATTTATAGATCTAACAAAGTGCAAATAATATTTTTTCTCAAACTGACAGTAATAAACAAATGGCCTTTCTATTCCCTATCAGTTATGAATTGAAATTATGATGCCAAGAGATAGCCTAGCAGTTAAGAGCACTGACTGCTCTTGCAGAGCACCCAGGTTTGATCTCCAGCACCCACATGGTGGCTAAGAACCGTCTGTAAATCCAATTCCAGGAGAATTCCAGTTCCAGGGGAATACGAGACCCTCTTCTGACCTCCGCGGCATTGCACGACATGGGTACACAAACCTACATGCAGACAGTACATTCATACACATACAAAAATAAATAAAATTTAAAAAAAAGTAGTTTTAAACATGCAATCCTCTTAATTTACAATGCTTTATTTTTCTCAGATAAAAATATTCCTAATTTGTAATGAGAAAAACAGCATCTCCTGTATGATGGTCTTTTCATGAATTTCTATAGATGCTCCACCTTAACTACCTATCTTAATCCACTTTTCTCTTTCTCTCTAGGGAGCCATTCTACTAAAAGACCTACTTCTCAAGAGAAACAATTACATTTAACAAAAGACAAGTACTAACCCTATTACTATGTATACCCTTCCACACTGGCAAATAGAAAATCATAGTAGATAGATTTATAAACATTATTGCTGCTTTGTGCTGTAGGAAGCATGCAGTTTGGTGAGGATCCACATTTAATTTCTCTCCTTATATTGAGATCTCAGTTATATTTTCTCGGTGCATCTTTAAAAGCTACTTTGTACAAAAGAATTCTATTAATAATGGCTCAGTCTGCCTTTATACCTCACTAAAATGTCCAAATTGCTATAGATAGGTAAAGAGATAGGTTGCATTGCAGATAAATAGAAATAGCATTGTGAGCTAGGATTTGCTACTCCATTGAAAATTATATCTTGCAACTTATAAGAAGGATACTTTAAATGAGTTCCCAAGTTTAATACCTTATGATGATGAAATATATATGCTCTACTCGGAGTTAGCTATATTTATCCTTGTAATTAAGTATTCCTTTTTGTCACAATAAAATATTAATTTATATCTCCTATATTCTTTAAAAAGTTTGCTATGATTATTATAAATGTATATTGAAGAAAACCCTTGAATCAATTATATATATATTTCTTTGTTCACAACTAAACTTTGCATTCAAACATCTTGATAAATGATTAAACATTTAATCATATGTATTTTTCTCTTTTAAGAATTTTGAAAATATGGGGCTGGAGAGATGGCCTAGTGGTAAGAGTACCTACTGCTCTTGCAGAGGACCCGGGTTCGATCCCCAGCACCCACATGGCGGCTGAGAACTGTCCTTAACTCCAGTTCCAGGGGAATCTGACACCCTCTTCTGACCTCCACGGCATTGCATGAAGGGGTGGTGCACAAATATACATGCAGACAGTACATTCATACACATAAAAAATAAATAAAAATTAAAAAAGGAAGTTTGAAAATATTACCAATGAAATGAAACTTTCTAAAAATATTATTTAATAGGAAAAAGTCATCTTTTTATATATAAACATATATAGCATATTATTTTAAATTTTAAATTATTAACATATTAAATTATCTATAGTAGTTCCACAAAATAAATTAGAGTTATCATTGTGAAAAAATTCAATTTAGTTTAGGAAAAACTATTATAAAAACCTAAATATAATTTTCACTGTAAATTATATATATACATATTTATAGCTTGTATTATAGGGATCAATTCCATAGGGATCTGTATGGGAATTGTATAAAGAATTGTTTTATTGACATTCCTTGCCTTTTTTTTCTTTTCTTGTGACAGAATGTCTTATAACACAAGCTGTCCTGGAAATCTATGAAAAGAAAGATGACCTGGAACTGCTGATGCATCTGCCTCCAGATCTCAAGTAGCATGATTACAAGTGTATAATGAGCTGGTCATTGAACCTGGGGCTTCTCACACAGTAGGCAGGCACTCTATCAACAGAGCTACATCCCTAGCCCCACTTTGTAACATTTACAAATGTGGTCCTATCCTATTTTGTTCCAAAATAGGCACTTACATTTTTTATATTCCACAGCCTTATTGGATATAGTAGAAAAGAAGTGTGCACAAGTCTCAGTATTTGCTCAGAATTTTATCTATCAGGGGCTAGAGAGATGGTTCAGTGGTGATGAGCTCTTTCTTGCTGCTCTTGCAGATGGCCTGGGTTAAGTTCCCATCAGTCACATGACAATCCACAAGCATGTTCATTACAGTTTCAGGTAATCTGATGCTCTCTTTTAGCTTCCATTGGCACCAGGCATAGACAATGTACACTTAGATACATGTAAGCAAACACACAATATATATATATATGCCAATGCTAATTATTCCCAACAACATTCAGAATGATGGTTAAAGTGTGTAAGGATTGATCACTCTCAGTCATTTCTTCTGTCCCAAATTTGACAATTATTTCAGAGCTAAATGCTATTATTTGTGTTCAACTTTTAGGATAAAGCCCCCTTGGGAATCATAGCAAAGTGGGAGGGCAATGGAGGATTTCTGAGAAGGCTAAAGCATATAAAAATAATTCAAGCAAGAAATAAAATGTGCTTTTTATAATGAGAAGATTTAAACGTAATATCTGAAAGGGCACTGTATATGTTGTACAGGACAGGCTCTCACTAATAGGAAGTCTTCCACTGAGTACTTAACATCCAGTCCCCTTTGCCAGATCATGTGAAAGCTTTAGGAGACACTCTCCTTCTCCCCTGCCAAGATGTAGCCTAAGTCAGGGACCTTGGACTCAGCACTGTCTCCAGCATTATGAGTGTCTCTGGGCTGGTCACAGAGGCGAGTCATTGGCCCTTCCCTGTGTCAATCTGTGAAGTTTCCTGATTAGCCAAATTTTAGCTGGTGCAAGGGGCACACTTCAGCTTTTTAGCCTTGATGACAGCTGGCAGCATGCTACAAAGGACCCTTGCAGTAATCAGCAGCTTCCTCTGTGAAGGCCCAAAAGGAAAACCTCCTTCGATGAAGCCCCGAGGGTTTCATGCCTCAGAACAGCTAAGGGTTTGCAGTTGGAATGATTTTAGAGAAATTTACAAGGAAAAGTTCATTATAAATCTTTCCTATGCGATGTCCCTTGAGAAGCTTATCACTGTTTGTCAACTGCAACAGAAGGCATAATACTTTTTTATTAATAGGGCTCTTTTTTTCCAAAGGGATTGTTGTAAAATACCATGATTAATTGAAGATTTCTTTTTACTTCTGATTTGCCTGATTGACACAAGTAACCCTTATTAATTTCCCCAGATGCCTGAAGCAGCAGAAGCAAAGGAATACAAGACGATACATTATTTATCCTGATATTCAATGGTCATTTTCATCTTTGTCACAAGTATTAATTTAATGAGGTCACATTACCATGCTGTCCACCAACTCTAGCATGTGGGATGTTGATAAAACTCATTAAACACTGCATTAAACACATTTACCCATACTCGTGTTCATATGTTCAAGGCTCTTGTTTAGCTTTAGGTTATGTATAAGCTCTCCTCTTACCACTTGTATTAAAATGAGGGTACAAAATAATTACATGAAATGCTTCTAAAATTCGACCAAACACACCAAATTGTCAACTTCTTGTTGTTTAAAACAATTTAACTGACTTCTTAAGTTTTGATTCATTTGTTTCCAGAGCATAGTGTTTCATTGCTGATTCTTAAAAAATTTCAGTATTATAAGTCTCAGATAAAAGGTTATTGTGTGCCATTTTGTCCAATATATGTTGTTAAAATGTTGAACTACCTATAAGGATATGTTATTATCTTTATGTTTCTGTCCATGTCCTAAATTTTAGACATCTTCTACTGCACTGTGAACAGTTTTTGGAGTTGAAATTTAAATATGTGTATATTAGAAATAAATTTTAAAAATCTAATAGAAAGTAGTCAATTAATTATTGTAAGTCTGTCATTATATTTTTTTTTTTGAATTTTGAGACAAGATCTCATGAAAACTATGCTAACCTCAAACTTGCTGTGTAACAGACAATGGTGATCTTGGAAGTATAAACCTCTTTCCTTCACAGTGGTGGGATTACAAGTGTGCATCACCACAATCCGTTCTGTGTAGTGATGTAGGTTGAATCTAGGGCTCCCTGCAAAGTTACACTAACACTGTACAAACTGATCTACATCTTCAGCTCTATCATGAATTTTATAAAAGCAATTTTCATGTGAATAATGTTTTATGTTCCACTATAAACAACAAAATATTTATTTTCAACAGTTGAAATCATTAGTTATAATTTAATATTCTAAGAAAGGTTAATATTGTACTAATCATTAGAACATTTACATTTTACCTTTAGTAAGAAGCTAGAATTGCAATTCTAATATTTTATTTATATATACTTATTTTTATTTTGTTTTGCATGTATAAGTATTATGCCTGTATGTATGTAAGTGCAGTCATATCATGCAGTGCACTTGGAGAAGAGAAGGTGTTGCATTCTCTAGATCTGGAGTTACTGATGGTTGTTAGCTTCCATGTGGATCCTGGGATTCCAAACTGGGTTCTCTGAAAAAAATAGTTGTGTTCTTAACTGCTAAGCCATCTCTACAGCCCTGAAACACTAATATTTTACAGTTTATCTGTCCGTTTCTTGACCTCTTTTAGGGAGCTGCAAGGAAATGTCTGTGCCAGAAAAAGGGAGACAGGAACATCAAAAAAGAATTCTGTCTAAATCTAGGTCAGTAAAGCAATGAATTTATTGGAGTTACTTTAAAAAAAGCATGGCAACTCAATGACACAGTTGAATAAGATCCAGCTGAACCACTGACAAGTCCTACATAGCACAGACTTCTCAGGAAAATTTGTACCACTAATTCTTCTAGGTCTAGCCTCCTATGCTTGGGAGCCCCCCTTTCCAACTCCACAATAGGCTTTATCTGGAGGCATGCTCTCATGTTGATGATCACTGCTGCTCAAGGGGACAGCTACATATCTCTGCCTTTCTGAAAGCCATGGAACTGCTTATATACTACAGATTTCATCCAATCACTCTACTGATTTTTATTTTAATTAAAATTTATTGTGCCCTAGAGGCAGGCAGATCTTTGTGAGTTCAAGGCCAGCCTGGTCTACAGAGTGAGTTCCAGGACAGCTGGGGCTATAGGGAGACCCTGTCTCGAAAAGACCAAAAAAAAAAAAAATTATTGTGCTTTTGTTAATTTCATAGAACTGTTCTTAATCAAGTTTAGAACACCTACCCATCCAGGACCCTCCAACCTCTCATTAGACTTCATGTATTCTGTGATACATGCATGGTAAGTCCTATACAGTCAAGTCTTTGTGGTTTGTTTTGTTTTGTTTTGAAAAGGAAGTAGGGTTTACTTCAGGCACTGGGGACTGGCCTGCCTGTGTCAGGATTAGGATGACCAGTGTTAGAATGTCCCCAGAATGGCAATTTTATCCTCAGGCACACAAGGAAGTGAGTTTACAAGGAGGTGAGGGCAAGGAGATGATAGATTAGGGTGTAGGTGGATCTGTGGCTGGTATCAGTAGAAGTATCACAAGATAAACTGAGGCTTGTGACTGGCATCAGTAGGAGCCTGATTGCAGCAACTTTCTTGGAACTTCTACCTCAGTTGGCTTCCTGGAAAATCCCTGACAAAGGTGGCCTTATGATCTTATGTTCCACACTTTTGTGTCATAAGGATGGGGACTACATTTTTCATTCTAGCTGCTTCGTCCTGATGGGGGATGATGAAGAGGGGATTAAGGACACAAGAGGGTGAGATGCTTTACACTTGGGTGTCACATTGTCATCACGGATGCATTTGTATTTGTCTGAAGACAGAGCAAGCAAACATTAATTAAAACTGGTACAGGTGAGCTGTTGGGTATGGTCTTGCAAGCACCAGGTAAGGCAGTGAGCTATTACTAGGATGAGGGGTGAGGCCTAAAGTTACTTAGGGGTTCAATTAGGGGATACTGCCATGGGGTTATGCTGTCCAGTATTCCCCACTCTGAGGCCAAGGGATTACACAGTTTTGGGCATTCCTACCCTTTGACACAGACCAGGCTGCTAAGAGAGTCAAGAAACTGGCTACTTTTTGTCTTTTACTAAGATCTGATGTTTTATGCCTGAAGTACAATTTCTCAGGCCCTACTGATTATTATTATTTTTATTAATTATTATTATTGGTTATACTTTCCTTTTGGATGTTTAAGGCCATACACCCCAGATTAACCAAGGCTTTTGTTTTCTCAAGATCAGTTGAGGATCTGGTCCTCAGGTGGTGAGTCAGGTTTTCGGGGTGGGGAGGAGCCCCTTGCTCCCTTTAGCTTTTCACTTACCAGTTCCATCCATGTAAGGACAAAGTCAGGTCTTTAGATGAGGCTTCTCTTTTTGAAGCATGAGCAGACTTTCCTCTTTATAGACTGGACACTGGCTGAAGTCCCATTAGTGAATCTCCAAGACTCCCTTGCACAGGAGGACTGGTGACTCACAGGTGTAGGACATTTCAAGAGACGCCCCCCATACATAATCCCCTGGGACTTAGTTGACCTCAGAGGCTCAAGGAACAATGTTGTCCCTTGAGTCCCTCAGCCAAATTGGTATGGGCATTAAGTATGGTCGTTAACCATCGAGAAATGCGAAGTTACACCAGCCTGATACTTTTAATGACTTTATAATATTTTAGGTAGGCTTGAACAAAAGCTCAAGCAGCCTTGTATAGCACTTACTGGAAGAGAGATTTAATACCGTAGGTCAAGCAGGCATAGCCCACAAAGGAGAGTTAAATAATTTCAGGAAACTGTTTACTACAATTTACTACAAACAGGGGCAGTCAGTCTGTTTCTTTCCCAGACACCCCCCCCCATATCCTGATTAATAGTTCTTCAAGAAAGGCAGGAGTTGTATCACATACCTAAAGACAGGAAATAAACTGATAGGGATTGCCAAGCCCATCCAAATTGTGTCCTTCTGGACTGCATGCGACTGGTTCCGAGAGTTAGAACTTAGCTTCTTTTGAGCCAAATTATCTTGTTAAGTCAAAGGAAATATCAAAAGTAACACTTGATTGATACAGAGGAGCACAGAGTACATTTTTTTCAGTAGCCAGAAGTAACCCACTACTTATCTATGTTCATTTAATTCAAATCTGTAAGAGGGAGTCCAGTATAAGCCAGGAGTGGACTGAAAATTAACAACTCTGTATATCTTATCCTCTTACTAAACCTTGAGGTGCATTGAGATGTGTAGAGAAAGCTGGGGCAAAAAATCTCTTAAATAAACTCTGACCAGCTATAAGTAAAATGATTCTAAATTTATGACAGTTAAAATAAAATTTCCTTGTAATTAAAATCTTAATCCTTGGCCTCCATCTGGCCACGACAGTTGCAGAGGATGCTCTGTCTCAGTCCTCAGACTCCATCCAGCCTCTGATTGTTGTAGGGGATGCTCTGCCTGGATCTTTGGCCCCTGATAGACCTCTGATCATTGCAGGGGATCCTTTGTCTTGATCCATGGTCTCTGACTTGCCCTTCTGAGGCAATTCCCTTCCTTCTCCTCCTGGAATCTTAATGACTTGTCCTCATAAGAAATCCATACCTAATCTCAACCTGACCCTCCTTGCAATGTCCTTCTTGGCTTCAGTGCCCTCTGGACAACAAGTAAATGCCCACCATATGGCACCATAGACTTCCAAATTCTTAAAGATCTTGAAAACTACTGCCGAAGTACCTGGAAAATGGTCTCCTTCAAAAGTCCCCTTTCCCACCACTTCATTGACTTTTCTCTATCCCTTAAAATTTAATGACTCTCTCTTAGCTTCCTCTTGCTCAGCAGAGTACTTGCCTTTAAAGAAATGGTTTTTGATTTCTTTCACTCACTACAGATTTATTTCCAGGACCCTCAGTTCTGAACATGTCCAACTCCAGCCTGACAAACTGCAGCCCCTCCCTGGCATCACCATCAGCCCATACCTCAACTCTAAGGCTTTCCTCTCCATGTTTACCCTCTCTGGCTACTGCCATCATTTTCTTATGTTGTTTAAAACTTCTTGGAATGTCATGTTTTTATATGAGTCCATGTGTTAACATCTAATGTACTTTCAAGCAGAGAAACCACAGAGAGATCTCCTGTAATTATGTTGTCTTTGTCTTTGTGTTACTTGTCACAAAATAATCTGAAGCTGTGGCCACAAAGTTTTCTCAAATACACATGGTTGGATAGGACGTAGATCCTA
>VZQC01004878.1:144211-155500 GCA_009823505.1 Rhizomys pruinosus | reverse complement strand
CTGAGTATACAATGACACCGGTGTGTTCACACCTAGATAACAGTGCCACTACTACAAGAATAGAGGCTGTTTCCTAGGCTGGTTGTTATGGTTATTAGGCTTTAGGGTTGAGTTGGACCACTGATTGATCTCCTTTAGGAGTTTCCATATTGTCACCTATGATTGTGAGGGGTCAACGGGTAGAAGGCTGCCAGGTTAGTTCCTGCTTGATTGCTCCAAGTCCCTTGTGTGCCCTTCCTCCTCTCCTCCCAGCTGAACTAAGTCTCCCAACTTCCTCACCTCCCCCCTGATAATATCTGTTTCCTAACCCCCCCCCCTTTGGGATCTTTCTTTTCCTTTACCTCTGTGTATCTTTTCCATTTTCCTGACTCCTGGTATCACATCAGGATATATACTCACATATCAGGGCCTGGTGCTACAACTGGAACTAAGGGAGAACACACATTGCTTGATTTTCTGCCATTGTATAACACTTAGTATAACACTCTCTAGTTCCATTCACTAACCTGCAAATTTCAAATTTCATCTTTTCTAACTGCTGAGCAGACCTCCATTGTGTAACAGTACCATATTTTCATTATCCATTCATATAAGTTGAAGGACATTTAGGTTGCTCGCATTTCTTTTATGAAGAGAGCAGGAACAAATGGACGCACATGTTTATGTACATTATGAGTCCTTGGGTATATGCCAAGCAATGGTATTCCTGGATCATATGGTAGATTGATTTTTAGTTTTGAGGGAGTTCTCTACACTGCCTTCCATAGTAGTTTCTTGAGTTTGCATTCCCACCAGCAGTGAATGAGTTTTCCCATTTCTCCTCATCCTCTCCTGCATTTGGAATTGTTAATTCTCTTGATCTTAGCCAGTCTGAATGGAGTGAGATGGAATGTTAAGTTGTTTTTGTCTGCATTTCTCTAACTACTATGGATGTTGAGCACCATTTAAAGTGTCTCTTAGGCATTTTTATTTCAACCTTTGAGAACTCTCTGTTCAGGTCTATACTCCATCTTTTTTTGACTATTTTTACCATTTATTTTCTTTTTGTTCATGTTTCATACAGAGCACCTGAATAACGTCAATCATCTTTACACCCCTTCCCCTTTGGCGACCTCCCACATCCTCCCCACTGGAAGTCATTTGTTCTGTCATTTTTGTTAAAGACTAGTTTTGTCAAGTTAGTGTCCCCAGATGTTCTTCAGTGAATGTTCACCTACTAAGGTCTAGTCAGCCTATCTAGGGTCCCTTGCTTTCAGAAAATCAGCTCTTCCCCACCTAGCAATAATGAGATGTCCATATTTCTGCGGCTAATCTAAGGGTCTGCTGTAAATTTCCCCAGTTCTTTGTTGGAATTTTGTACGATTGAGTTTGTATGTATCTTATGCATGATGGCACTATTGTTATAGATTGATATGAGCAGAGTTTCAGGAACATATAGGACTGTATTTCCATCAGATCTTGTACTTCCTCCCCGGCTCTTACAATCTTTCTGCATCCTCTTCCACAATTGTCCCTGAGCCTTAGGTGGGTGGGGAAGGTTTAATATAGTATTCCTGTCCAAGGTCCACCATTTTGTAGACTTTTAATATCTATGCTTTGGCCATTTGTGATTTTTTTTTTTGTTCCTGTCTCTTGGTCTCATGAGGGAGCTTCATTATTTTGAATTAAGTTATTCATTACTGTTGTCATTGCCCTTTGTTCTATGTTCCACTTAAGTGTAGAGTTTGTACTGTAGATGTTCCAGGTAGGCTTGTGAAATTCATGTCTGTATGTGACCAGTTGTGGTGTTTTATAATAGTCCGATCTCGTACAAAAGAAGCTTCTTTGATGAGTGGTGACTGAGATACTTGTTTGTAAAGATACATATTTTGCACAGAGTAAGAAATTATATTAGTCTAGGGATGTGACGGTCTTAGGATTTTCCTGAAGGTCTCTGATCTCCACCCATGTGTATTTGGTTATGTTTATGACATGACACATGAGTTTCCTCCTATTGAGTAGGATTTTAGTCTATTAGGTGCTGTTAATTGCCCTCAAGATAAAAGTACCACTAATACACAAATGTCATATGCTATGCCAGTCATTGATGTGTTTATTTGGTCTTGAAGCTGGTGTTAGAGGATTGATTGATGTTCTCCCTAAGCAGGTTGCATAGTGCTCTCCACACTATGAGAGCTAGCCTTCAGGGGAAGTGGCTTCCATGTCACTTGCAGCTCCATTACTCCAAATGAATGAAATGTAAAACAGAGTATCAAGACTGAACAATAAAGTTTAATAATAGGACCATTCAAGCAAAGATTATGAAAAGTTTAAAGATGCCAACCTAGAATATTTTACTCAGCATAAATGTCTATTATAGACAAAGGGGAAAGAAAAACTTCTACAGCCTGAATAGGTTGAAAGAATTCATATCCACAAAACCAGGTCTTCAGAGAATACTTGAAACAATACAAAGAGCTGAAGAAAGGAACTACTGTGCCCAAGGGGCAGCAGCGAAAAACTAAGTGAATGTCTAACAGTGGAAACACAAAGTTAGAGACAGAAAGCAAACAGAAATTAAAGTGATGGTGTTCTAGTTTCTCTTCAATTGCTGTGACAAAACACTCTGACCAATAACAACTTGGGAAGGAAAGGGTTTATTCGCCTTACATCTCCCAGGTCACAGTTCAGCACCCAGAGAGTCCAAGGTAGGAACTCAGGGCAGAAACCTAGAGGCATGAGCTGAAGCACAGGCCATGAAGGAATGATTTTTACTGGCTTGCTCCCCTGGCCCATACCTGGCCTGCTTTCTGATACAACACAACAATCTTCCCAGAGATGGCACAATCCATAGTGGCTTAAGTCTTCCCCCATCACTGAACAATCAAGGCACTGCTCCACAGTTGTGGCCACAGGCCAATCCAATAGAGGAAATTGCCTAATTGAGGTTCCATCAACCCAGATGTGTCAAGTTGACAATAAAGCTATCCAGCACAATTCACCCTTTGTGAACTTGGCACACAAAACATATCACTATTAAACCATAGCCTTCCCATTTCTTGTCTGCTTCATGTTAACATTAATATCACAACATAAGACAGAAGAACCTTGTAAGTTCCACAGTCCTTAAAAAATCCAAACATTCTAGTTCTTCCATATTATCTTCCAGTCTTGATATTCTATTTTCCACCTCATCCATTCTGTTACTGAAGAGTAAACTTTTGCATTGAAAAAAAATACCGAGAAAAAGACAAAAGTCATATATAGAAGAATGCATGAATTCTGGTGGGGTGGGTGGTAAGGAAGGGCGAATGGGTCTAAATTTGACCAAGAAATGTTGTATGAAAGCACAAAACTTCAATAAAAAATAAGAAAAAAATCCAAACAGTTATAAGTTCACAGTCTCTTAAAATTCTTTTAGCTGGGGGCTCCTTTAAAATCCAAAACAAGTACTGGCTTATTTCAAAGGGAAGAATCAGGCCCACTTAAGCAAATCCTAAGTCCAGGAATATAGTTCAAGGCTGGACATCTGGGATCTACTCACAATCTTCTGGACTCCAAAGAGTTTCAGCTGCTCTGCTTCTCTGACTGCCATCCACAGCACACACAGCTCATTTCACAGGCCCAGGCCAGATCCATTCCACACCTGCTGCTGCTCTTGGTGGTCTTCACAAGGTCCTGGCATCTCCAAAAAGCTAGGGTATCCACTAAAACTGAGGCTGCACCTTCATCAATGGGTGCTTCTGACCTCTTCTGGTGCAAAACGTCAGGTTCTCTTCATGACCTTTGCAATCCCGAAGTCTTCAATGCAACACAGGTACAATTTTACCAATGGGCTTTCCTGGCCTCTCACAATGCCAAGCCTCAGCTGTTCTCTGTGACCCCTTCCCATTTCAATACCAGAACCATATAGGATACCCTTACACATTACTAAGTCCTGCTTCTGGTTTGAGATGGAGGCTCAGGCCCCCTTGGAACAACAGCTTCTGTGTGCTAACCTTGAGGAAATTCTTCCCAGTAGATTTTTACTACAGTCATGTTGGTCACTTGTTATTCACAGCTGATTTTTCCAGCCTCCGCTAACCAGCATCAGTTGTCTAATAAAACAACGGTTTTACTTCTGGTTCTGGTCTCTTGTTTCTTAAAGGTGATTCTTCAGCCTTGGCTGACCGGAGCCCACAGATTCTCAATTCAGCCCTGATCGCCTCTACTTCCCTTTAACAAGTCAAGCCTCCCTCATCTACAACTCTTTCAGTACAACTGTTTCAAGTTCCAAACTTTAAGCACTCAATGACTTTTCCAAGCCCAAAGTTCCAAACCTTTCCATGATCCTCCCCTGAAACACCAAGGTCAGGTGTGTCACAGCAATAGCCCACTCTCTGGTACCAATTTCTCTTCTAGTTTCTCTTCAGTTGCTGCAACAAAACACTCTAACCAGTACCAACTTGGGGAGGGAGGGTTTATTCATCCTATATCTCCTGGGTCACAGTTCATCACTCAGGGAGACAAAAGGTAGAAATTCAGGGCAGAAATCTGGAGGCAGGAGCTAAAGCTCAGGCCATGGAGGAATGTTTCTTACTGGCTTGCTCCCCTGGCCCATGCCTGGCCTGCTTTCTCATACAATATACAACAATCTTCCCAGGGATGGCACTGCCCATAGTGGGCTGGGCCCTCCTCCGTCACTCAACAATCAAGACAATACTCCACAGTTGTGGCCACAGGCCAGTCAGATGGAGGAAATTCCCCAGTTGAGGGTTCCTCAACCCAGGTTTGTCAAGTTGACACTAAAGCTATCCAGCACAGATGGGAACCTCTATGCATCTTTCAATAATTTAAATATCACTAGTCTGAACTATGCAGTCAAAAGGCACAGGCTAGTCCAAGGGATTAAGAAACACAACCCAATCATTTGTTGTCTCCAAGAAACAACATCTCACCTTCAAGGACAAGGAATGCCTTATGATGATGAAAGGATGGAAAAATGCATTCCAAGCAAATGCCAGTAAGAAATAAGGAAAATTATAATTCTAATATCCAACAAAGTAGACTTCAAGCTAAAACTAATCAGAACAGACAAAGAGGGTCACTTCATTCTGATCAAAGGAACAATTGAGCAAGAAGATATTATAATCATGAGTATATATGCACCAAACTCTGGTATACTGCAAGACTTCAAGACACAGATTAACCCCAAATTACTAATAGTAGGGGACTTTAATACCCCCACTGTCTCCTTTATACAGGGCACCCAAACAAAGAATAAATAGACAGACTTCTGACTTAAATAACACCATACATCACGTAGACCTAACAGATATGTACAGAATACTCCACCCAAGTAACAAAAATGCACTTTCTGTTCAGCACCCCATGGAACTTTCTCCGAAATGGACCATACATTTGGACACAAAACAAATCTCAACAAATATAAAACAACTGAAATAATTCCATGCATCCTATCAGACCACAATGCCATAAAGCTTAATATCAATACCAGAAGAAACCACAGTAAGTACAGGAACAAAGGAGTTTAAAGAACAGTGTGTTCTGAATAATGAATGGGTTAAAGAAGAAACTAAGAAATAAAAGTGTTCCTGGAATTAAGTGAAAAACATACTACAACCCAACAAACTTCTGTAACAATTTAAAAGCAGTTCTAAGACGGAAGTTTATAACACTAATGCCTACATTAAAAAACCAGAAATAGCACAAATAAATAGCATCATTGCAACTCAAATCTCTGGAAACACAAGAATAGATAAAAACCAAACCCAGTAGAGAAGAAGAAATAACAAAATCAGAGCAGAAATTAATTAAATAGAAACAAAAATAATACAATAATTAACGAATATAAGACCTACTTCTTTGAAAGAAAATCAAACAAAATAAACAGACCTTTGGCTCAGTTAACCAAAGAAGGCATGAAACTCCAAATTAACAAAATCAGAGATGAAAAGGGAAACATCACAACAGACAACAAAAAGATCCAGAACATTATAAGGGAACACATTAAAAACTTATATGCTATTAAATTTGAAAACCTAAAAGAAATAGATATATATCTAAAATCATGGGAATCAACAAAACTAAACCAAGAGATTAAACAGATTAAACACATTAAACACATTAAGCAGACCCATAACATATAAGGAAATTGAAAAAGTAATATAACACTTTCCAACTAAAGAATGTCCAGGCCCAAATCAATTCATGGCAGAATTCTATCAGATATTTAAAAAAGATCTATATCCAATATGACTTAAATGTTCCAAAAAGATAGAAGCAGAGGGAGAACTCCCCAATTCCTTCTTTTCTTTCTTTCTTTTTTTCAAATTTGCATCATAAATTTAATTCCCCATGCGTGACAGATTCTTTTCATCCCCCAAACGTATCACATGCTACCCTGGAAAGACCTAGGAAACACCCACCACCTCCAGGGAAGGGGTAAGAAAAGCAGCTGCTTGGGACTGTAGTTTCACAAGTCCCCAACTTTCTTACTCTCCCCTTCTCAGCAGAGGATAGCTGTTCCCTCTCTTATTCCTCTCATCCATTCACGTAAAAAGGCAAAAAAAAAAAAAAAAAAAAAAAATAGCCAGCAAGTATCAACAATAAAACACAACCAAGTATCAGGCAAGGGTGTCCCTAGCCAGGACATGAAGTCCTGGGTCACCAAAGGAAAAGGGAAAAGGAAGAGCCGCCATCACTGCTTCTGCTGCATGGCTTCCTTCTGTGCTACATCCTGTAGTAGTTGTGTGTCCACCTCGTCTGCTGGCAACTGCACATAGCCTACCACTGAGCCCCGGATGAAGCAGTTCTTCACAGATAACATGTGAAGATATTTCTCAGGGTCTGTGACACTGATGTCAGTTAGTTTGATATTGAGGTACTGGTCCACAGAATGGAGTGTTGGTCATTCTTGAGTTCCACGACCACATCCTTGCCCACAAGGGACTTGAAAAAGGAGAAGAGCCACAAGGTAGTGCAGGAAGGCTAGATTTCATCTCCTGTGCTGCCTGTGGCCTTTCTCTCAAATGCTGGGGATAGGATGTGGGGGAAAGGGAGCATTCATTCACTGCTGGTGGGATTCCAAACTAGTGTGACCCCTATGGAAAGCCGTGTATAAAAATTCTTAAAATACTAAGAAAGAACCTACCATTTGAGCTGGTTATACCACTCCTTGGCATATAGCCAAATCACTCACTCTATTGCAGAGATACTTGTATATCCATGTTTGTTGTGACTCTTTTTGACATAGCTAAGTGATGGGACCAACTGAAGTGTCCTTCATGTGGCCAGTAGATAATGAAAATGTGGAACATTTACTTAGTAGACTTCTACTCTGCAGTAAAGTAAGAAGAAATCCTGAAATTTACACATAAAAGGATGGAACTAGAAACTGTTGCAATAAGTATACCAACACAGACTCAGAAAAACAAATGATATATGCTTTTCCTTATAAATGGATCAGAGCACCAAATCCTGATGTAACTACAGAAACCAGGATAATGGAAAGGAGCCAGGGAAGTAAGGGGAAAGAAGGAACCCCAGAGAAGAACAGCAGGAGACAGCTGTTACTAAGATAGAAATGGGGTAAGTGGGGGTATTTAAATGCGAGGGGCTAGAAGAGTTATACAAGGAACTTTGTGTAACAATGGCAAAGAAGGAGCTCAAGGGAGTTGGGTTCACAGGATACCATTGTTATCAAGGGAGAAATGGGGAAAATGGGAACGCTTTAAAGGGGAAATAATGGAGGAAGAGTTAGACAGGAAAGAGAGAAAGAGGGGAGATAAATAATGCCTAGCTAGTGTAAAATACCAGAGGGACTCCTAGTAGTCCAACAACCTAATGACAAATTACATATACAATATATCTACATGAGTCTGTGTGTTTAGTTGAAACATACATAACAAGTGCCAGGCAGGAGAAATATTCCTTTGAAATAGCCTGCGTAAGCTTCCCAAAATTACACAGGCTATTTCCACAGCCCTTGATTGCATCCCAGAACTTGAAGGTAAGATCTTATTGCTGAAGTCAGGGTATACTTTGGACACTGTATTCCAAGGCATGTTGGAGGTGGGGATAGTCAGGGTAGAAAACTGTCAAGAGTTCAAAGGCAAATTGGGGTTGGGGACAGCCTGTGAAGGGTCTAACAAACTAGACTGAAAAACTGAGCTGATTTGCATGCAGATGATCAGGACATGTTGTGTGGGTCTAGACTGAATATAGCCCAGAAATCTGGGGTGCTAAAAGCAAATCATGCCTGTGCCCAAGGCTGGAAGAACAGGATGTGAGTCACTCTTCTCTTATAAAGTATAAAGTTATTCTACTGTGAAAAAGACTTTTGTTCCCAATATCTGATATTTTCACAAATCCCCATGAATTGGGTTGAGCACCTGTCATTTACTTTTTGGCAGATACTTGTTTGGCTTCCTTTCTCTGAATCAGTCTCACTCCTTATAAGACCTCCCAACAACATCATCTCTTTGACTTCACTTGTCAACAGGACCTTGGACCTTGCATATGCACATGACATGCACAGTTCACTGGGAACCTGACAGTGACTCTGAGCTTTTCTTTTTTTTTTTTTGTCTTTTTGAGAAAGGGTCTCCCTGTAGCCCCAGCTGTCCTGGAACTCATTCTGTAGACCAGGCTGGCCTTGAACTCACAAAGAACCGCCTGCCTCTGCCTCCCAAGTGCTAGGATTAAAGGCGTGCACCACCACGCCCAGCTACCTCTCTCTGAGCTTTTCTAAAGCAGATAGAACTTCATACATACAATGTCTAGGATGCTGTCTCTCAAAGAAAGTAGCAGAGACAACCACATTGATCAATGTATTACCAACTCATTAGTCAGTATCAGTGTGAATTACCTAAGAAACTGTCACTTTTAAAGGTGGTTTATAGAAAATTTTGTGAAATTTGTCAGAGAACTATCCATAGCAGTAAATGAAGTGAATACTTACCATCAATATGATTCAGTATCCTAATGTTTCTTTATGCACCAGAACAGTACAGCCTCCTGTCATGGGAAAATTGGCAACACACTTTTCATAGGCCAAATAAGAGACTATGTAATCTGCCAATCAGTAAGGAAGAGCAAGTCATGAGGGACACTGGGGCAGGGGTCTGGAGCTGTGAGCTATGCTGGAAAATCCACTGAGGCCCAAGAGCTCAAAGGCAGAGGGCAAGTGCATGGCTTTTTGCTTCTCTAGCCTTGTGCTTTAGCTCTCTCATAGGGAACGAAATTAAATCTAACAACAACCTCAGCTTTACATGCCAGCCTGCCTCTCCAGACTTTATGCATTAAGGCTACAATAATGTTTCTTCCCCATCACTATTTTCTCTCTCCAAGCACAATTTTTAGTATAATCAGGGTATAGATGCTGGTTGAAAAAAATCGTAAGAGCTAATGTTTGCTGAATATTCTCCACAGGCCATACAATGCAAGATTACAAGGCCCCTCTTATAACCACTGTTTGAAGTTGTTATTGTCTTCTCTGTGATTTCATATGAAATAACTGAATATATTTAATATATAATATGTTACTATAATAACTGAATTATTATATTTTATATAACATCATATATTAACTGAATTATAATATATTTATAATATAATATAATAATATATTAATAACATATACACTTTGAGTGAAAAACAAATATATATATATATACTAATAGTAGGTACTTTGAAAAACAAATATATATATATATATATATATATATATCAAAGTTAGGTAAGACAAATGTATTCTATACATGTATTATGTACACAATCTACTGAGGCTCTCAATCATGTGCTACCTCATGTTTAAGCAGTGTTTTTACTCACCACCAATGTGCCCTTGCTATTCATGGGTGCTTGCAAGAAAAACGGCCTATTAATCACAATGCCGTGTGTGTGCTGTGACCCCTCTAGAGTCTACCATTCTCTTCTCCTTTGCAGTCACCTGACCACATGTCCTATTATGGCTTCTGGCCCTTATGAGTCATTTTTTCCTCTGGCTGATACAAATTTTCTAGAGAAGAATAAAAACACTGTGTCTTGAACAAGGATGTATAGATCAGATGGCTTGAGGATCTTGGCACTCTAATATTAACTTTTATAGGTGAACTATACTTTCTGTTCTTGCTTGTGCTGGAACTGAGGGACTGAAGACAGGTAAGCAGACATCAAAGAATTTATGAAACATTCATTCATTCCATAAAAATCTGCTAAGCTCCTGTTCTGTTGCAGGTACTGTGCCGTTTATCACGTATACTATCACCAAGAGATGATTTCTGGTTTACGGCTTGTTAATTCTGTACCAGTGTTTTAATTTAGGACATGTGGGGTTTCAAGAGCTGATCTCTGTCATACACTCCCCAAATTTCCAGACATGGCTGTCTCTGTAGATTTTGCACTAGCTGTCCCTTTGTTCGTTTTTTCCTTACCTAATTGCTTCTCTTTTAAAACTAGCTCAATCTTTTTTGTTGATCTCAGCTCCAATTTGTACCTCAGGGATCCCAAAATAGCCCAACTGGCAAGCTTGAGACTCACCAGAAAGAAAAAAGGCTAAGGTGAAGTGTGTTGATTATGTCTCTCATTGATGCGACCACATAACTGACAAGAAGTCACTTAGGAAAGGGAAGGTTTATTATAGTTCAAGGAGACACAGTGCACCATGGCCTGGAAGGTGCAGCAGGAGGAGCCAAGGTCACATTGTGTCCACACTGTGCAAGCCAGAGGAAATGGGGATGGAGGGCTTCTATTCAAAGCCTAAAGACCTTCATACACTGACTCTTATCCTCAAATTATGCCCCACCTCCTAAAGGCTTGTGCTGGATAACTTTAGTGTCAACTTGACACACCTGGGTTGAGGGAGCCTCAATTGCGGAATTGGCTCCATTGGATTGGCCTGGGGCCACATCTGTGGACTATTGTCTTGATGGTCGAGCAGTGTGGGAGGGCCCAGCCCACAATGAGGAGTGCCACCCTGGGCAGGTTGTGTGTACTGTATAAGAAGGTGGGCTGGGCATGAGCCAGGGGAGCAAGCCAGTGAACAGCATTCCTCCATGGCCTGTGCTTCAGCTCCTGCCTCCGGGTTCCTGCCCTGAATTCCTGCCTTGGGCTCCCTGAGTGATGAACTGTGACCCAGGAGATATAAGCTGAATAAACCCTTTCCTCCCCAAGTTGGTGTCAGTCAGAGTGTTTTGTCACAGCAATGGAAGACAAACTAGGACAGAAATTGGTACCAGAGAGTGGGGTATTGCTGTGACAGACCTGACCTTGGTGTTTTGGGGAAGGATTGTGGAAGTGTTTGGAACT
>VZQC01004878.1:81518-142718 GCA_009823505.1 Rhizomys pruinosus | reverse complement strand
GGGTGCACAAACTTGCATGCAGACAGTACATTCATACACATACAGAAATAAATAAAATTAATAAAAAAAATTTTTTTAAAAGAAGGTGGGCTGGGCATGAGCCAGGGGAGCAAGCCAGTGAACAGCATTCCTCCATGGCCTGTGCTTCAGCTCCTGCCTCCGGGTTCCTGCCCTGAATTCCTGCCTTGGGCTCCCTGAGTGATGAACTGTGACTCAGGAGATATAAGCTGAATAAACCCTTTCCTCCCCAAGTTGGTGTCAGTCAGAGTGTTTTGTCACAGCAATGGAAGAGAAACTAGGACAAGGCTCCACAACTTTCCACATAGTGTCACCATCTGAATACCAATGAGCTGCCACAACTGGCTTCAGCCTGCTTTGCTATACCACACAGGAGCACCTGCCTGAGATAGCACTGTCTACAGTGAACTGGGCCACCCAGCATCAATCAACCATCAAGAAAATGCCCCACAGACGTGGGCATGGGTCAACCTAATGGAAAAAAATTCCTCAATCGAGAGTCCCTCTATTCAGCTGTGTGAAGTTGACAACTAAAGCTGTCCAGCACAAGTGACTATCTCTATCTAGATGTAGCAGGCAAAAGTCACACTAATTCCCAATCCTGACAGACTGTACTTATGACATTGTTACTAGAATACAATGAAGTGAATTTATTCTAAATTTAACTTTGTCTTTAATAATTGCTAAATTTCCTATAAGGTCCCTCTCATTTATAAGTAAATTGTACTACTTTTCCTTTATACCACATACCACATACATGGGAATTTTAAAATTATTATAACTTATTTTCATTGGTGTTTCTAACATGGATAGTAGCTTAATTCTAAGAAAATCTGACACGTTTCCTTCCTGTTTACTTCATATTTGTCCTATAGTAGACAGCAGCAAAAAAACCATTTAGAAGTCTATATTTGATAAAGGATACTAATAGCAGTATACACTGGAAAACAAATATATTTTGGTATACATTTGAAATTTTAACAATGCTGTATTATTATAATTCACTAAGTATATTATTACCCATAGTTTCGGTACAAATATTTCCTAAAGTATCAATTAAATGAAATACTACTAATTATCCTTTGTGAAAATAATAAAGAACAAATATTGTGTATAAAGTATACTTACTGTTACAGACTGTTCTAAATTATTAATACTTGCTGGGCTTCATTTACACTTAACTGTTCTACTAACATAGAATGACTACTATTCCAATTCTACAGAGAAATATAATACAGTTCATTTATTTGTGAATACCCACAAAACAAGCAAATGGCTTCATGGAACTGGAAACCACTGTTCTCTCAGTAGAGAAATGTGTTTGCTTGCATATGTGTGTAGAAACATTTGTGTACAATGATTTGGTTGACAATTTGATGTTCAGTTTATATTTAATAGCTGTAAATAATGGTTTCATTAATAGTAAAATGACATTTTAGAGATATGTTTTACTCTGTTTAGAGATAAAAGTGAAATTCACAACATCATCTATTTGGGCTAAAAGCCTATAATCTTTTGACAACACATGTACTAATTGTTTCTTCTTGTATTTTTATGTGTGGCCTAAAATGGATTGGATAATTTTACATGAACAAAGGGTGAATGAGACTGACTTAGTTTTATTATTGTCTTAATATAAGTCATGTGTGTAACTTAAATCTTAGAAAACAATATACACATATATACACATATTGTGCGTGTGTGTGTGTGTGTGTGTGTGTGTGTGTGTGTGTGTGTGTGTGATTTCTGGTTTGGGCTAAAATGGCTGGGCTGCAAGCCACTAAAATCCACCTACTACCCTGTCCCAGTATGTCAGCATTTGAGATCTGTTCTCAAACATGTCCAACAAACACTTTTCCCATTGAGCCATCTCTCCAGACTCCATGTTTTTATTTCTAAAAAAAAAAAGTAATACATGAAAGCCTTTCAATCAATACTTTATCTTTTAACTTTATGGTTTTAATGTTTTTCTTTTAATTCCTTTTTGAATTTATTTCATATATAACATCTGAGTCAGTCTCAATCGCTTATGTACTCTCTTCTCCTCTGACACCCTCCCACAGTCCCTGCCAGAGTTCATATATTCTGTCATTTGTGTTAGGGTATATAGTGCCAAATTAATCTCCCCAGCCATTCCTTAATGCCAGTTCATCCTTAGCTCTACTCAGCCTATCCCGATCCCCTTGCTTAAAGAAGGCAAATTGCATTTAATGTTTTTATCTTTTAAAAAGTTAGCATTCCAAGCTTAAGAGACGTTGGGACTCAAACAAATTGTAGAAAACTAATGGCAATAACATCCCAGTGTTCTATTTTAGTAATTTTATTAGCATGTATATGAAAGGCAAGGTTAGTCTAAGATTTAGGAGTTCATTAGGAGCTAATGATCCAATAGGGTAAACTTTCCTGATTTAAATGTGCTGCATATAGGTTGGGGTTGGAGGTGGGGTATAGAGGTAGGATATTGATGGGAAATGCTTACAGACTGCTGCAGATCCTACTCTCAAAACTGAAAGTCTTTAACAAACAGATTGATGTTCTTCAGAGTTTCATCTAGCTAACCTCTGTTCTTTCTCACATGTCTCCATATGTGTTTCAGCTTTGATAAGACTCCTAGAGCAAAATTTGTGGCACAGAGATATTCTAATGTTTTCACATTGTCATCTTTTGTGGCTGGGGACCCATAATATAACTCTCAAGATTCCCAAGTTATCTAGATTATATGTCATATGCCTTATACATACACTTGTCTGTAGCAGTAACTTCCTGATGGAGAGATTTACTTATTTCTTCAGAGGCAGTACCTTTTGTAGCTCAAGCTATCATAGAACACACTATGTAAGTCAGATGACCTTGACCATCCGATCCTCCTATGCCCATCTTCCCAGTGTACAGATGTTACTGTGTATTAGCATGTTCAGTATTATTTGGTATTGTAGGTCAAACTCAGGGCTTTGTGCCTGCTAGGCAAGCACTCTACCAACTGAAACTCTTCCCTAGATTCAGTACAATATTTTTGTACAATATTAACTTTATGGTCATTGACCTATATAAGTTTTGAAAGCCATCAGTAACATAAGCTTGGCAAACTGAAGTACATATTCCATGTAAGATTTATGTATAAACTGCACAGATTATCTCACTTGTCTAATTCTAGGAAATGGAAAAAAAATCTATCATGAAGTTTCCCAACATAAAAACTGTCATGTTTTACAAATATTTTAGGTAAAGGGAGACTTTGATGCTTGTTTTCTTAGTTTAAACAACAAATTAATAAATCCTAAGGCAAAATCAGTAAGAGAAATAGCACTTATCTCACATAAAGTACTAAAAACGTTATGAAAATTAACTAAGCCAATTATGATGGTGATTATACAGTGATATTATTCATGCTGCAAAGTATTGTGAGGGTTTCCTTTCCTCTTTTGCTAGGGACAATTAGTTCCAATGTACAAATTAAGATGTCTCTATGGAGGGCCATCTAAATTCTTACAGAAGAAAACTTATTCTCTGCAGATACATTATAGAGGAGGCAATGAAATCGATTTTGAAATTCTTTTTTATTGATACTTTTTTATTTTATGTTATTCCAAAATATGCATATATACACTCCATACATAAGTCAAAATTAAAAATTCTGAAAATAAACTGTAGGTTGATTCCTAAGCACATTTAGAGATTCTCATTTTAACAGTAAATTTGCAAGCAGGTATAAAGTCGTGTAACTTTACATTCATTTTTTAGAATATGACTACATCTCCTCCGTCTATATATGGTAATTACAGTGTGTGAGTATAAGTGGTAAGACAATTCTAGAGCCCATTTATAGATTCACATTGTAATAGCACAGTTGCTTTCAGATACAATGAAATATAACAATAAAGTTGCTCAGTTTGCCTACCAACTGGGGATTTGGTGTTAGCATCCACAAATGAGGGAAACCATTCGCCTTTTTTTTTCTGGGACTGTGTTACTTCTCTTAGTATAATTGTTTCAAGTTCCATCCATTTACCAGCAAAGCTCATGATGTCATCTTTCTTTACTGCTGCATAGAACTCCATTGTGTAGATGTACCACATTTTTGTTATCCAGTCATCTGTTGAGGGGCATTTGGGTTGGTTCCAGGTCTTTGCAATTGTGAAGAGAGCTGCAATAAACATAGCTGTGAATGTATCTTTGTAGTAGGATGTGTCTTGTGGGTATATACCCAGGAGTGGTATGGCTGGGTCAGGTGGTAGGCTCAAAATTCTTAAAGTAGAATACATGTTCCAAGAACTAAAGTCAAAAATCAAATATTTTAACATAAAAGAATAACAGATAAGGTAAAGAACATTAAAACTAATAGCCTGATATATTTTTCATATCACTTAAAATTTAGAAAGAACAACATTTTTACATGTATGAGTACGTGCTTAGGGGTAACAACACTGCATCAGGCAGAGAGCTCCTGACAAGCTTGGGAAGTTAGATTCTGCCAACAGGGTTGTCATTGCCCTGCTTTTGGACTAGGCCCATTGACACTCTTGGAGAACTCCCAACTTGTTTGTTTGCTAAAACGAAGTCTCTCCAAAAAAAAAAAAAAAAAAATCAGAAATGTAAGCCTGAAGTACAGACAAACTACATACACATACCTGATCAGAAAGAAACCAAGAAAAATCAACAATAAAATCTGGGGTTGGGGGTGGGGGGAAGAAAACTTCAACTTAACAAAGGCAGGCTAGAATTTCATATCAGGCATACAAGCAACACAAGAAGTCTGTATGCTCAGGGATATGTCCAGATACAACAATATAAAAAACCAAGGTGCTATGTTCCCACCAAGTCCTGCCAATCCTATCAAAGTATTCTAGAGTGAGAACTACCTAGAGAAACCCCAGGACACAGAACTTAGATAGAATAATCATAAGCATCATAAAAAATTCCATAAATTTAAAGAACACACAAAAAGTGCAATAAATCAAAGAGAATAGGGTTAAAGTCCAGCTCTTGAAGTGACAAAGACTATTCGGGATTTAAAAAATAGATGCACAAAGAGATAGAAATATTATTAAAAATATAGAAATTGAAATGAAGAGGGAATTAAAAAAACTCAGTTACCCAATTTGAAAATGGCAGGTGAAAGCCTTACAAACAGAAGAATCACTAGAAACAGAATACTGAGAATGAATCGATAAAGTTGGAGAATTGGGCCATTCAAACAATTAAAATGAAAACTAAAGCAGACAGGATGGAATTTGTAGGAAATGTGGACACTATGAAAAGACCAAATATACACGATATAGGAATAGAGGAAGGAGAATAATCTCAGGTCAATGGCACTAAAAAAAATCTTCAACAGGATTATTAAATATTATTGAAGAAGGATATAGAACACCAATTAACAAGAACAAAACAGAAGCTTCCAATAACATATCATACACAAAACACTAAGTATACAGAAAAAGATGGGGCACTGAAAGCTAAAAAATAAAAATGTCAAGTTAAATATAAAAATAAACCAATCAGAATTCCAGATTATAAAAGTCAAGAACTTAGAACAAGGAATTCCCAGCTTTATATGATCATAGATGCCCACCCAGAATTACTCAGGCAAAACTGTCTATCATCATCAACAGAGAAATTGAAATCTTCCATGATACAAATAGGCTGAATGAATTCTGTCCCCCAAAGGCCTGACATAAAATAACCAAAACAATATAAAAGACGAAAAAAAGGAATAATCATGCCCAAGAGGCTATATTGAGAAAACAAATGAAAGTATAATAATAGAAACAAAAAATAAGACGAAGAGCAAAAGCAGAAAATAAAATGACATCAACCAATACACACATGTAATAATAAATGTAAATATCAATGGCCTCAACTCTTCAGTCAAAAGACGCAAGGGATTTCGATGGATTAAAAAGAAAATTTGAGGTTAGAAGTGACTCGGTGGTTAAAAGTACTGGCTCCTCTTGCAGAGGACACAGGTTTGATTCCCGGCACTCACATGGTGGTTAACAAAATTTGTATCTCCAGTTCTGCAGGGAATTTGACTTCCCCTTCTGACTTCCATGGGTGTTACACAACACACACACACACACACACACACACACGCAGGTAATACACTCATACACATAAAATAAAAATAATAAATAAAATATTTTAAAAAAGTCATTGTGCCTTGATTCCCCTATAGCCTGAGCAACTCCAGTTTCCCCAACCTTGTACCTTGTTTCCCTTCTAGACTTTAGGCACATGCCTACTTTTGCTCTTTGAACCTCTGGACTACCATCTTAGTCCAGACACACCCACCATGACCTGATCCCCTGTACATAGATCAGGCTGATTTTCCAGTCTAGTTTGGGACCCTTCACAGGCTGTCCCTACCCTACCTTACTTGTGGACTGCTGAGGCCAGCCTTCTACCTTCACGGTCCCCATTCCCAAGTTGCCTTGGATTCCTGAGACTAGCCTTCTTCCTGGCCTAGTTTTATAGCCTCCTACATGTTTTCTTCAGTCTCCCCTTGGTTTGGATTCTTGAGATCAGTCTTCTACACTTCCTGCCTAATACCCTAGCCTGCCTACTACAGAGACCAGCCTAATACCCTGTGAGAACCTGAAGCACACACCAACTACACTGCCATACTAAACAAAAAGCAATCCAGCTACATCAACAAAATAAACAGAACCAAAACTCAAATAAGCAGAGGAAGAATAAAATTTCCTATTGGACACACAACCAACAAAAGCCATCAATATGTCCAAATGGCAGCACTACAACACATGTAATAGGAAAAACCAAGAGAATATGTCTTCAAGCAAAATCAACCAGTCCTACAGAAGTGTGACCTATAAATTAAGAGAAAAATTATGTGATCAAAAAAATCTTTGATCAAAAATGATCAAAGAACTTAAAGAAAAAAAAAAACAGAAAAACACTCAAAGAGGATAAACTTGTAATAAAAGCTCAAAAAGATACAAATATGTGGCTGAATGAAATAAATACAGTTCAGGAACTTGAAATATGAATTCACCAAAGACAGAAATATTGAAGAAAACTGAAACCAGAATGAAGGTGGGATTAATAAACTCAGTGAGACTGCGTCAAAGAACTGACTGATATAGTTAAGCTTTGCCCCAAACAACAAGACACTGCAGCGAAAATCTTTGGAAACACTGAGAGAAAGATGCAAGACATGTATTGCAGAATGCATGAACCGGGGTGGAGTGGGAGCAGGGAGAGGGGAATGTGTCTAAATTGGACTGAAAGACAATGAATGAAATAACACAAATCATGAATAAAAGTATTTTAAAAACTCAGCGAGTCAATTTTAAACAACAGGAGAAAGCCTCACATGTACAATGAATGAAACAGAAGACAGAATATCAAGACAGGATGACAAATGTGAAGAACTAGACTCCTCAAGGAAAGACTATGAAAAGTAAAAAAAAGAAAAAAACCCAAAAAACAGGAAAGGAATGCACAGGAAATATGGGACAGCATGGAAAGATGAAATCTGTGCATCACAGGCATGAGAGGAGAAGAATCTCAGGCCAATGGCATTGACCAGACCTTCAATAAGATTATAGAAGAAAACTTCCCTAAATTAAGGAAAGGCACAATTATAGATTCAAGGAACACATGGAACAACAAATAGACAGCACCAGAGCAGAAAGTCCTCATGGCATACCATAGTACAAACAATAATGCACCAAACAAAGGGAAGGGACTGAATGCTGCATTACAGGAGAGATTTCAATGCAAACTTTGAAAGCCAGAAAAGCCTGGACCAAACTATTCCATTTCCAAATGACCACAGATGCCAACCCTGAATAATTTTCACAGTCAAAGGGGAAGAGGAAATTTTCCATGACATAAAAAGGCTGAAAGAATTAATGTCCACATAACCAGCCCTACGAATGACTGAAGATAGGAATTAGTAAACCCAAGAGGTTAGAGAAAGAAAACTAAGGAAGGTATAATTATGGAAACACAAAATAGAACCAAGACATAAAACCAAGAACATAAACTAATTAAAATGACAGTAACCAATAAATATCTTTCAATAATAATTCTAAATATCAGTGGACTCAACTACCTAGTCAAAAGGAACAGCTTAGTGAAATATAATAAGAAAGAAAATCCATTTTTTGGAAACTCATCTCAACTTCAAGGTTACATACTACCTTAGGGTAAAAAAATACAGAAAAAAATATTCCAAAGCAAATGGCACTAAGAAGCAACCAGGTGTTGGAATTCTAATATCTGACAAAATATTTCAAACTGAAACTAATCATAAGAGATAAAATGGGTCACTTCATTCTAATCAAAGGAACTTTTATCAAAAAAATATTACAATCATGAACATACACCAATTTCATAAAAAGAGACTCATAGGCCATTGAAATACAAATTAACCCCAACACTGGAAGAGTAGGTTATTCATTACTCCACTATCTCTAATAGACAGGATAACTAGAAAAAGAATAAGCAGAAAGATATCTAAATTAGATGCAATCATACATCAATTGGACCAAACAGACATCTACAGAATATTCCATTCAAGCACCAAAAAACAAAAAAAAAAAAAAAAAATATTTTTTTCCTATGGAGCAGGCCCATGGAAGTTGCTTCTAAAATCGACCACATACTGTGGACACAAAAACACAAATTCAACAATACAAAAGGAATGAATAGGTCCCATGCATTCTTTCAGAATCACACTGATATTAAGCTTACAATCAACAACAAAAAAGCTCAAATAAATACACAAACACGTGGAATTTAAACAACACACTCTTGAATGATGAATTATCAAAGAAGAAACTGAAAAAGGAATAAAAGTATTTTCTGGACACTAAATGGAAATGATTAAAAACAACGACCCGAAATCTGGGACACTTCAAAATTTCATTCTCCGAGGGAAGCTCTAGTTTAGAAGCGTGGTTCTTTGCGAGTTCAAGGCCCGCCTGGTCTATCAGCGCAAAATTGCCAGGACAGCTTGGGCTACAAGGAGACCCTGTCTCGACAAGACCTAAAAAAAAAAAAAAAAAAAAAAAAATAGAAAGGGGATATATAAATAACTGAGCATTATAAACCAAGATTCTGGAAAGACAAGAGGAAAGCAAATCCAAACATCAAAGATTAGAAAAATAAAAATCAGAACAGAAATTAATGAAATAGATGCAAAACAATAAATCTAAGAGCAGGTTTTTTTTTTTTAAATGTGTATGAATGTACTGTCTGCATGCAGGTCTGTGCACCCATGTCGTGCAGTGCCTCAGAGGTCAGAAGAGGTTGTCAGATTCCCCTGGAACTGGAGTTAAAGACGGTTCTCAGCCGCCATGTGGGTGCTGGGGATCGAACCCAGTTCCTCTGCACGAGCAGTCAGTGCTCTTAACTGCTAGACCATCTCTCCAGCCCCAAAGAGCAGGTTTTTTGAAAAGCTAAATGAGATAAACAGACCTTTACCCCAGTTACCCAAAAGAAATAAAGAACAAATACAATTAATTAAATGAAAGATGAAATTGAAAACATTACAACACAAAAAATATCCAGAACATTGTAAGGGAATACTTTAAAAACCTATGCTCTATTAAATGTTAAAATTAAAAAGAAATGGATGAATTTATCAATTCATAGAAACCAACAAATTTAAACCCAGAACAGATCAACAGCATAAACAGACCCACAACAAATAAGGAAATTGAAATAGTAATATAAAATCTCAAAACTAAAATAAGCCCAGTCCCAGATGTATTCACAGTAGAATTCTAGCAGACATTCAAAGATCTACAACAAATATATCATAATTTATTCAAGAGACAGAAAGAGAGGGACAACTCCAAAACTTCTTCTATGAAGCTAGTATCACTCTAATAGCAAAGATACAACAAAAAATAAAAAAACATAGGTCCATACCTTAATGAAGATAGATGAAAAATTCTAAACCAAATACTCACAAATCACATGCACACATCAAAACTTTAATTGACCATGCTCAAGTTGGTTTAGCTTAGATATGCAAAGATGTTTCAATATATGTAAGTCAATAAATATAATAAAACTTACAAATAGACCTAATGACAAAAATCACATGGTTATCTCGATAGATGATGAAAAGTCCTTTGACAATATTCAACATGCTAAAAAATTTAGGGTGAGTTGGACTAGAGGTAATACATCTCACCATAATTAAAACTATATACAACAAACCCATAGCTGACATAATTCTAAATGGAGAAAAGTTGGAAGTAGTATCATTAAAAACAAGAACTAGACAAGGCCATCCACTTTCTCTACTCTTTTTCTTTTTTAAAAATTTTATTTACTTATTTTTTTATGTGTATGAATGTACTGTCTTCATGTAGGTTGGTGCACCCACATTGTGCAATGCCACAGAGGTCAGAAGAGGGTGTCGGATACCCCTGGAACTGGAGTTAAAGATGGTCCTTAGCCACCATGTGGGTGCTGGGGATTGAACCTGGGTCCTCTGCAAGAGCACCTTAACTCAAATGACAGAATGTATGAATTCTAGTGGAGGAATCTAGGTGAGGATGCCTGTGGGTAATTAAGATTGATTGAAATGTTAAATATGAAATACACAAAGACTCAATAAAAATTTACAAAGAAAAAAATCTCTCTACCCTCATTCCTCTTCATTTTGTGAGCCTAGGTGTAGAGGTCCCATTGTAGATGGATTACGTAGAGCTGGGCATCTCATTGACACATATTCTCAATTTTCAACCAGTTGTGAAACACTGTAATCCATCTTTTGCAAAAATAATCTTCCTTAACAAATGGTGAGAAGTACATTTGTTTGTAAATATAAGGACACATAATTAGTGTACAGGAAAAATTACATTTATCTAGAGATGTGACAAGTGTATTTTGTAGGATTTCTGAACTCTTCAGCCATGTGTATTTGGGTGTGTTTACAGTATTGGGTATGTTACAGTATACCCCATTGAATGACTTCAAGTTTAATTAATTTAGATAGTTGTTGATTAAATAAAAGTTGTTGATAAAAAGTTGTATATTAGATAAAAGTACCACTACTGTACCAATAGAGTCAGCTTGTTATACCCAATTTTGTGATTATTATGCTTTGCAGCTGGGGTGGACACTTATTGATAGTCTCCCTTAGCAGCTTGCATAATTTCCTCTGGTACTATGAGAGCTAGTCTTTAGGGAGCAGGTTTTCAGGTTGTTTATAGCTTCATTGCTCCAAGTCCTGTGCCTGAAGCATGCCCACTCTTCAGCAACAGAGTCTTAGCTTCAAGTTCTGGGAAAAAAATCAAGTGCTGTTGCCAATAGCCCGTGTTATTCTGGAGGTCTCTTTGACTACCCTTACCAATAAGTTGAATGGAGGTTTCTCCAATCTGACAGTGACTCTTGTTATATAGCATCTAGCTAAACACATGCACTCATATACATACAGACATTCATTTAAATGTATATATAATATGTGTGCATTTTCAGTGTGTTTTCATAGATACAACTTCTATATTATAGCTCCACATAGGGCTAAGAGAGCAATAGGGGAAGAGGAGCTAGAAAAATCTGTAAGATACAGTGATGGTGGATGGTCACTTGGGAACAGAATTTTCTAGGTAGCTTGGAACTTGCTCATTTGAACTTATGGAAGTGGTAGCAGCATGCACAAGACCATGCAAGCCCAAACCAAACAAAATCTCAGCATAGAATAGGGAAAATGTAAAGTGCCCCAACCTTAGCTGAGGAACTGTTGGCAGGTGATCACTGCTCATGAGGGAGTTGGTCTTCTTTAAGGGAATGATTCAAGATAGGTTGACCAAGCTGGAGTGGATGCTCTTACACTGAGGACATCTGAAGACCTAAACTTGATGGGACAGGCCTTAACACATGACATAAATCATGAAATCAAATGTGGGATGCTACAGGGGATGCAGATAGAGAGGAGTCTAAATATGCATCAGGATATAATTTATGACATGCACAAAAGTTGAATAAATATATAGTGAGAAAATGAATAAAATATATTTTAAATGCTAGAAACATTAATAGGAAAAGTAGCTCTAGTAACTCCATGAATTCATGGAGATTGAACGACACACTCTTGAATGATAAATGGTTCAAAGAAGTAATCAGAAAATAAATAAAAGTATTCCTGGAACTAAATGAAAATGATAACACAACACAAAACCTCTTGGACAACTTAAAAACAGTCCTAACAGGGAAGTTTATAGCTCTAATTACCTACATGAAAAAAATCAGAATGAGCACAAATAAATGACTTAATCATATAAAACAACAATCTGAAAGGGAAGAACAAACAAAATCCAAAGCCAGCAGATGTGAAGAAATAATAAATATCAAAGCAGAAATAAATGGAAATAATACAAAGAATCAATGAGTTGGAAAACTGTATTTCTTGGAATTGATAAGCTATTCATAAAATACTAATAACTGACATCTATAGTTCTATCACAGTTGTGTTATCTATTCAGTAGGGTAAAAACCTAAAGGAAAAAATTTACCATTACACTATCAAATAGTCCATGTTCTCTACCTCTGTGGCCAAACTGCTCATGGTAAGATCACCAGTAATGTTTGTAGGGATGGCTCCAAAATTGCTTCTGGGATGGCATCTTTCAGCATTGCTTTACAAGGGAGGTCTGGTGTCATTACTGTAGCAGGTGTCTGCCTGTATTACTACTTTTCTCTGGATCAAAACCAAATAATAAGCAACTTCACGGAGTAAGGACTCATTTGGCTTGTAGTAGAAGGAGACACAGTAGATCATAGTAAGGAAGGCATGGAGGAAGTAGTTGGCTGTGGTGGGCACTTGTTCATGGGTTAGCAGAACAGGAAACAGAAATAAACAGCCAAACCAAAGCTGTGTTATAAAGCTCACAGCCAACCTTGGTTGCCTTCTTCCTACGAATAGAACCTACCCCCCAATTTCTGTAGGTCAGAAATCCAAGTGTAGCTTAGTTATTTCTGTCTCAATATTACTTGTAAAGTTGTAAACTTCATAGCCTGATAGAGCGTAAGATGGGGTGCCATTTCAGGTTTCTTAGTTTCATTCATAAAAGAATTTAAGAATGAACTTACAAAGGAAGCTTTAGGACAATTTTTTAACTTTAAAGAGAAATCCACAGAGCAGGGAAGCTCTAAGTCTAAGCAGCTGCCCTGAGCAAGAGACTGGAGGGGAGAAGGACAAAAGCCATTAAATCATACCAGTTTAGAGCCTGTGTGGAGTGTACTACAAGCTGCATGGCAGGTAGTCAGGAGCACTGGAGAAAAAGTAAAGAAACCCAAATGTTGTGGCATCCCAGAGCATTAGAGAAAACATGTTTAGAAATGAAATAGACACCAGGCATGGTGGTACAAGCCTTTAATCCTAGCACTTGGGAGGTAGAAACAGGCAGATCTCTGTGAGTTCAAGTCCAGACTGGTCTACAGAGTGAGTTCCAGGACAGCCAGAGCTAAAGGGAGACCGTGTCTCAAAAGACAAAAAAAAAAATTCATNAAAAAAAAAAAAAAAAAAAAAAAAAAAGCAAAGAAAAGAAAAGAAAAAGAAATGAGGTAGAAAGAGGAAACGGAGAGCATATACTGTTTTGAAGAATTCAGAAGAGCCAGGCAGAATTACTGAAGGCTGTATCTTCATAAGCACTGCCCTAAGAGACATGATTCCAGGTAGGAAAAGCTCACCATCTCATTAATGCAATAGGTATTCTGCCTCTCTCTTTAGTATGACAATTGAAACCTCTTTTTTTGGAGTGGCCTGTGACCTGGTGGTTGACCTGGCAAAACTGGAAATTTAATGTTCCAGCCAGGCCAAGGATTCTTATTCTCTTGACGATTTTTTTTCTCTGTGTTTTGCTACTGTAACAGCCCTTTCATTTCCTGAGTGTTCCACTAGGACAGAAGGACTCCTCTCCATGTCTGGCTAGCATGACTTAGGGTGGGAACTCAGGTCTCCACAACATGGCTTGTCTCTACAATGAAGTGATTGCTGCTCAGGGACTTGTGAACAAGGAACCGCAACAATGTTGTAAAGCACAAGCTTGGAGGTCGTGTATCTTCATCCTTCCTATTCTTTTGATCACTCAAACTAATCGGGATGCATTATTGGAGACAATGAAACAACTTTGTTAACAATAGAAGCAGAGGGAACATCTTTAAGGTTGGCTGCCACAGCCCAGAGAGACAAAATTCAAGATACTAGTGAACAGTTAAAACATCATGGCAGATCTGTGAGTTGAAATATACCCCCTCCCATCTCCAATTCGTATCTTGAAGCCCTATGTTCCATGCGACAGAATCTCAGCTCAAATCCCGAGTAAAGGAATTAAAGTTAAATGATATCACAAAGAAAAGCCCTCATTCATTATAGTTTGTTTCCTCATAAAGAAAAGAATACCGGAGCTCAGTCTCAGCTAGATGAAGAGACAAGAATAAGGCTACCCCGGCAGGCCAAGAGAAGTCAGTTTCTTCATTCACCTTGCTTGCTTCTTTGATCTCAGACTGTTAGCCTCCAGACTATGAAAGCTATATCTGTTATTTAAGCAACTCAGCCTGTGTTATTTTTGTTGTGTATCCTGAGAAGATTAGTACAATAGAATATCAGAAGGAAAGGAATCACTGGGGCCAAATAAAGAAAATAAATTAAGAAAGAAAAGGAAACAAAGTTGAGCACTCTGTTTGGGGATTTATTGAAAAAGGATGGGTTGAAAAAGTAAAAATGTTGGATCATATTACCATGTCTGTTGATTAAAATTATATATTCTGTCATATAGCAGAATAGCTAATTTCCTAACAAAAGCTTGAAATTCTATCAAATTTCTCTTCTTAGATACTTGCTTTTTAGTATATGTGACCTTATCAGAGTCTACTAAATTTGTAATCACTTGTACAAAAATACTACTTTTTCTGTTTTTTTTTTTTTTTTCTCTGAAGCTTTACACTTTCATTAAATTTGCTAATTCCTGCTTGAGAGAAAAAGGTCTAAACCATATATCAGTTTAATGAAATATTCTCTTCAGGTGTTAAATTCAATGAATATATTAGTCAGATTTTAATTATAAACAACAGGATACTTTTCCAATGAGGTATTACTAAGCCTATAAAACATTCCATCATTTGATTAGTTTTTGACTGATAAATTAAAAATTAACTGATTTTAAACATTACCAAGCCTTCAAACAGCCTGACTGAACATTTTAAGTAGTTTGATCTTACTTAGATATTGGTCTTTTTCAGCTGACTGAAAATATAGAAAAAGGTTCAAAGTACATGACTGCTAAACAGCAGGTGTAAGCTCCTACTGCTTCTGTAAACATCTAATGTTCTCTGTTAGTAATTCCTTAGAGAATTTTAGAGTGCAGCCCATTGTCTTATGCAGTTTTAGTAGTAGACTTTCTCTCTATTTATGTGCTCCTTTGTACTATATTATAAAATCATGTTTGAGATTTTCTGTCTTCTGAGCAAACTGAATTCTGATCTTCTTCACAATCCCAGCTAATTGATCATAGCACTAGCTCCATTTCCACTAGCTCCTAGACCTCAGGCTGCTTCATTCTAAGCAGGCTGAGATTACCTTGACAATTTTGGAAATCTGATTTATCTCCCAGTAGTATATATTATGTCAAATATATTCTGAAAAATGCCCCATTGAGTAATTTTGTCATCATGCCAAATCATAGAATATGGCTCTGCAATTCGGATGGGACAGGATAGTCACTGATGTGCTCTTTTGATGTAATTAAGGAATTCAGTCAACATGTAGGAGAGGCTACCAACATAGCACAATACTCTTTTATAAAGTTAAACAAATGAGCTGGAAAAAATCTAAAACAATTATAAAAGCATAGTGTGTTTATTTCATAAATCAGCAACAAATTTACTTATTTTCTCCAGGTGTACTGTGCATTCATGTACATGTTCTTCTTTTATATGACTAGTAAAGAAGCAGATTTGCTCATATCAGCATCACCAGAAACACATGAGAAACCAGATGCTCTGTAATTATTTTTGTGTATATGTGTATGTGCAGCATGTATGTGTGTATACGTTTATGTGTGAATTATGGCCATGTGTATTTGAGGCAATATCTCTTGCTCATCACTGTGTACCTCAGGCTAGCTGGACTGTGAGTTTTCAAGGATTCTCCTGTCTCCAACTTTCATCTTGCTATAGGTAAGTTGGGATTTCTGACTTATGGTATTGCATTTGGATATATCATTCTGGGAACTTGATCTCAAGTTTTCATGCTTTCATAGTCTGTTGGTTTGAATGAGATTGTCCTCCTTAGGCTCCAAGTACTTGGACATTTTGTTCTCGGTTGGTGATGCTGTTTTAGGAGGTTTGTGGTCTTGCTAGAGGAACCATATCACTAGGGTTGTGCTTTAAGATTTCTTTTTAAAAAATACTTCATTATTTTCATTTTATTTTATATGTATGAGTATATTGCTTACATGTATGTAAATGCACCAGTGTCACGCAGTGCCCACTGATGTCAGAAGAAAGTATTGGATCACACAGAATGGGAGTGATAGAAAAGTGTTAGCCACTATATGGGTGCTGGGGATTGAACCTGGACTGCCTGAAAGAGCAGGCAGTGCTCTTAATCACCAAGACATCTTTCTAGCATCTAAGACTTCTTAAGCCCTGTCTGAGGTCCTATAAAGCTCTGATTCCTGTGTCTACATGAAGATGTGATTGCTCAGCTTTATGCTATGGCCATCTTTACTAACATGCTTCAACTGCCATTATGCACTCCAAGCCCTCTGGAATCATAAGCCAAATAAACTCTGCCTTCTATAAGTTGTCTTGGTCATGGTGTCTTATCAAAGCAATACATATCAGAAGTAACTAATATACTTTACCACTGTTGCTCTGTGAATTTTAAAGTCTTTGAAGCTGCCATGAAGAGGTTTTTAAAATGATTTGTTAATAAAATTGTTAAAATAAAATAAATATGTTGGTTTGTGGTAGCATGCACTTCAGTTAGTAGAGAAAGTGACCAATTCAGTTTATTTGTAACTCCAAGTAAATAAATAGATACTACAAAGTAACTTATCTAAAGAGTGCATTTTACTTAATCTCCTTATTAATAGCTCATACTGCAGTTATTGGAGAGAATTGTGAATAAAAGTTATAAAATATGAACAACTTCTAATTATTCTAAAGGATAAAATATCAAATAGAAACACTCACTTTATTATGTTGTGCTTGTCTCTGGTTTTCAAATCTCAGAACTGTGACAAGAAGTATAATTTTTCTTAGTATTTTTGAGACAGGATCTCCCTGTAGCCCCAGGTGTCCTGGAACTCACTCTGTAGACCAGGCTGGCCTTGAAGTCACAAAGATCCACCTGCCTCTGCCTCCCAAGTGCTAGGATTAAAGGCATGCTCCACCACACCTGGTTAAGAAGTATAATTTTTAAAGGAACACTTTTACCTTGTAACTCACAAATGAACATCTTTACAGTTAAAATGAATGAGAAGGAAGATTGAGTAACTTGGCATGGTACCATAACTTTAGAAACTTGAGGTGATTCCTTAGTGTACCACACAGATGCTATTTTTTTTTAAATTGTACTCATGTACTTTTCTGGTACATAATGGTGTTCATGTGTATAGTCACCTTATCAGAAAATGCACTTCTCCTTATCAAGATATAATTGAAAATGGTATTTGAATTCTTAGCAGCAAAAAGAGTTGCAGGTGTGAATCATAATTAAGAAGATTATCTATAGATTAGGCAAACTCCAAATACATTAGAACAATGAAATTCACTGATGATATGCATGTGCTTTTTTCGCCATGAATATACTACTTACAATTATTTCTGCTACACTTTACCTGTTCAAAGTTCTGGAGAGGTTCATGTGTTCTCAACTTGGTCTTCAGATAGCTTTATTAAGAGATGATTATAATATATAATATATATATATATATATATATATATATATATAATTCAAATCTGACCCGTGTCCCCCATCCCCCCACCACCACCAGAGCTCATGCATTCTGGCCAACGGATTTTTTCAATCTCTTTCTCAGTCTTTTCTCAATCTTTCTGCATGGGGAAGTTGACTGTTTTGAGCAGAAGTTCCACTGTTTCAGTCAGTTCTTTGATGCAGTCCTGTCTATTGTTGTTTTTGTTGTTGTGTTCCAATGCATCACTCCCAAAATAACTGCTTTGGACAAAAAGTTTAAGGGGCCATGCACATGAAAATACTTTCAACTAGGTAATGCACTAGGCATCCACAGATGAGGGGATACCATTTGTCACTTGTTTTTCGGGAACGTTGATTTACTTCAACTCTGACTCTTAGCAAAACACATTCACCCAGCAGCATGATGTCTTCTAGCATCAGCCATTTTCCTGCAAAGCTCATGATGTTTCGTCGTTCTTTACTGCTGCATAGAACTCCATGTGTGGTAGAATGTATCACATTTTCCCTATCTACTCATCAGTTGAGGGGCATTTGGGTTGGCTCAGCTCCTTGCTATGGTGAAGAGAGCTGAAATAAACATGGCTGTGCATGTATCGCTGTGGTGGAGTGAGTCTTGAGGGTACATGCATAGGAGTGGTATGGCGGGGTCAGGTGGCAATTTCATTTCAAGTCTTCCAAGTGTTCTCCACACTGCTTTCCATAGTGGCTGTGGCTGGACAAGTTTTACATTTCCATCAGCAGTTGATGAGTGTTCTGCTTTCCCAACAAACTCTCCATCATTTGGTATCACTTGTTCTCTTGATCGAGCCAGTCTTATTGGAGTAAGATCTCTTAAAGTGGTTTGATTTGCAGTGCCTTAATGCTTAGTGATGTTGCACACTTCTTACGGTGTTTCGTCTTCTCAACCATCTCTAATTCCTCCCTTGTGAACTCTCTGTTCAGCTTCTTTGCTCCATCTTTGTTGAGTGAGTCCTTTGTTTGCTTTCTTTCTTTCTTCTTTGCTTTTGAGTAGTTTGTATATTCTGGAAATTCAATGCTTTGTCAGATGGTTTTTGGAGATGAAGTTTCCTCCCACTCTGTGGGATTTCTCTTCACTTCCTTGATGTTTTCTTTTGATGTACAGAATCTTTTGAGTTTTAATGAGGTTCCCATTTGTCAGTTACCGACGTGATTCTTGCAAAGCTGCTGTCCGATTTAGAAATCTTTTCCTATGGCCTATGTCTTGTAGTCCTGCTGCCAACTTTTCTTCTAATCGCCTTCAAAGTTTGGGTTTTCACGTTAGGGTCTTTGATCCAGGCTGGAGTTGATTTTGTTACAGGGCAAGAGGTAGGGGTATAATTTCATCATTCTTCTACAAGTGGGGATCCAGTTTTTGCCAACACCACTGTGCTGGATAGCGTCGTTTTCTCCATTGTGGCTTCTTGGCCCCGTGGTCAAATATGAGATGGCTGAAATTTTTTTTTTTTATTTATTTTCATTTTTGTTCCCTTGGTCAACAGTCTGTTTTTTGTGCCAGTAACATCTGTTTTTATGATAGAGCCTGTAGTATAGTTTGGAAGTCTGGTATAGAGATCCCCCTGTTTTTTTTTTTTTTTTTTTTTTTTTTTTTTTTTTTTTTTGGGGTCTTTTGTTTTTTGCAAATGAATTAAAGGACTTTTTTTGCACTCCTGTGAAGAAACTCTTGGGGATTTTGAGTGGAAATTGGGCATTAAATCTATACAAGAGTTTTGGTAAGAATGAACGTTTTTACAATTTTAATTTCACAATCCAGAATCATGGGAGGTTTTTCCATCTTCTGATATCTTCTATCTTCAATTTCTTTCTTTAAAGTTTAAAATTTTTTTGTTGTAGAGATCTGTGGTGTCATTGGTTAGGTTTGTTCCTTAGTATTTTATTGCTTTTGAGGCTAGTGAGTGGGAAGGTCTCGTTGATTCTTTCTCTCCAGGTGCATTTGTTTTGGTGTAAAGAAAGGGCCATTGAATTTTTTTAGGTAATGTTGAATCCTGCCACTTTGCTGGAAGCTGTTAATAATCATTTCTAGGAGTTTTTCTTCTGGTGGAGTTTTTTAAGCATCCCTTAAGTAAAACAATCATATCATCAGCAATTGAGATATTTGACTTTCCTGCATTTCCAATTATGCACGTGCTTTAAAGTTCCTTTTTCTTCTGGCCTTATTGCTCTAACGAGTGTTTAAAGCAGTATATTGAAGAGGAGGGTGACAGAACATGGGACGCCTTGGCCAAGTTCCTACCTTTAAAGGGAATTTTTTTTTTTTTTTTTTTTTTTTTTCTTCTGTCTTTTCTCCTTTTAGGATTTTGTTGGCTGTGGGTTTCCTGATATGGCTTTCATTACATTGAGGGATGATTCAACTCCCTAAGCAATTCCTTCGAGGACTTTAAGCATGAAGGGATGATGGATTTGGTCAAAGGATTTTTTCAGCATCAATTGAGATGAAGGTGTGGTTTTTGTCTTTATTCCATTTATGTGTTTATGATGTTTTTGGTTTTTGTATGTTGAAACATCCTGCAGCTCTGGATGAATCCAACTTGGTCATGATGGATGATCTTCTTGAGGTTGGGTCTTGCAATTTGCCAGGATCCTGGTTAGAATTTTGGCATCTGTTTCGTGGGAGATGGGTTATAATTCTCCTTTTTAGTTGTATCTTGGCATGGTTTTGGTATAAAGGTGATGCTGGCTTTCATAGAAGGAATTTTAGGAGAATTCCTCTGTATCCTTCTAAACAGTTTTCAGTAATAATAGTTGTAAGTCTTTTTGGAAATGTTTTGATAGAATTCTGCCATGAAACCCTCTGGCCTGGGCTTTTTTTAGTTGTGAGGTTTTGTCTTTTCTTATTACATCTTCCAATTTCTTCATGTGTGTTATGGGTCTGTTGAAGCTGTCGATCTCTGTTGTTGAGCTTTGGTTATTCCCAGTATTTCAGATATCCATCCATTTCCTCTAGGTTTTCAAACTTGGGTAGAGTATAGGTTTTTTGAAAGTATTCCCATATGATTTACTCTGGATCTTTTCCTTGTCTGGTGTGAAGATTTCCCTTTTCATCATGGATTGTATTGATATGGAGTTGTTCCCTTTCTTTCTTTTTGGTTAACTGGGCTAGAGGTCTGCTATCTCGGTTTATTCTTTCAAAGAACCAACTTTTAGATTCATGGATTTTTTGGTGATTGTTTTTCTTTTTTCTATCATTGATTTCCTGCTCTGATTTTTGTTATTTCTTCCTGTCTGTTGCATTTATGGTTCATCTGTTGTTGCCTCTCAAGTGCTTTTAGCTGTAGTGTTAGATCATTCACTTGTGCTCTTTCTGTTTTTTTAATGTAGGCACCCAGGGCTATAAACTTCCCTCTTAGGACTGCTTTTTTTTGGGGGGGGGTCTTTTTGAGACAGAGTCTCCCTGTAGCCCCAGCTTTCCTGGAACTTGCTCTGTAGACCAGGCTGTCCTTGAACTCACAAAGATCTGCCTGCTTCTGCCTCCCAAGTGCTAGGATTAAAGGCGTGTGTCACCATGCCTGGCAGGACTGGTTTTAAGGCATCCAGTAGGTTTTGTTGTATTGTATTGTCATTGTCATTCAGTTCCAGGAATGCTTTTATTTCTTTCTTTATCTCTTCCTTGACCCATTCATTATTCAAGTGTGTGTTGTTTAGTCTCCATGTGTTCTTGTATGCAGTAGAGCTTATCCTGGTGTTGATGTTGAGCTTTATTGCACTGTGGTCTGATAGAATGCATGAAATTATTTCAATCTTTTTGTATTTGTGGAGGTTTCTTCTGTGTCCCAGTATATGATCTATTTTGGAGAATGTTCTGTGTGGTGCTGAGTAGAATGTGTATTCTCTGGTATTAGGGTGTAATATTCATTTGGTAGAGGTCTATGAGGTCCTTTTGGTGTATCATATCGTTCAGTACAGATGTCTCTCTGTTTATTCTTTGTCCTGTTGACCTATCCAAAGGACTCAGTGGGGTATTGAAATCCCCTACTGCATGATTATACTTTGAAATATGATACAGAGAGGCTGGAAAGATGGCTCATCAGTTAAGGGCACTGACTGCTCTTGCAGAAGACCAAGGTTTGATTCCCAGCACCCGCATGGTGGCTATCAGTCTTCTACAACATCAGTTCTAGGGGATCTGATGCAACCTTCTGACCTCCTCATGAATTGCATGACATGAGTGCACTTGCATACATGCAGACAATACACTCATCACATAAAATTTTAAAAATTAAATATGATACACAGTAATAGTTTGCTGACAATTGTAGATAGGCTCTAAGAAAATGGGATTTCTAACCTCCCCCTGCACTTGCCTTTGCATCTCAAAGGTTTGAGCTGTTTCCCTCCCACATTCACTCCTTCTGAGACCTGCTTCAATGTGGTCAATTCATCATAGATTGAAACTTACCAAACCATGAGACATTGTAAGTTGTTTCTACTTACAAATTAATTGTCTTAGACATTTTGTCATTGTAATCGGAAGCTCACTAACATGAAAAACTGGTGCCAAGAAGTGACCTATTGTTGTGATACCGAGGCCACATGGAGAGGCGATAATATAGGTAATCAGGAAAGCTGACTTAGCACAGTCCCCTCTATGTTCTTTTTGCAAGATATACAATCCTTCCTTTTGCCTGTCTATCTAAATTCCAAAGAGGATTTTTAACTGAGAGTCCAAATAATTATGTGTTAGTTTTACAGAAACTAACCTGATCATTTTGGAATGCCCTTCTTTATATCATTAGTCCTAAATTCAATGTATGTAATTAAGATTAAATTTAAGTTGTAGAAAAGTAATGTTTTTAGAAACACAGGGATTGGGGCCAGGGAAAACTCAGTGGTTGAAAGTTCCTCTTGCTCCTGCAGAGGACTAGAGTTTTATTCCCAGCACCCATACGGATGACTCATAACTGCCTGTAACTCCAGCTCCAGTATATTCAATATCCTCTTTTGGCTTCTGGGGCCATTTCCATACATGTATCCATAATTTTAAAAAAATTATCATAATAAAAGAAATACAGAAGCTAGAAGCAGGGAATTAAGATCAATGTCAATGTATTGCACCAACAAAATAAAGTAGCTACATAGCCTAGAAGACAAGAACTCTGCTCAAGGTGTACCATTTCTTCACAGTGTCCTTTATTTCGTCTTCCTCCACATAAATGCAACAAAACAAATTTTCACATCGATGAGCACTCAGCCATCCAAGATACTGGTTCTTGAATAAATCTAATTTTTTTTCTAACCGGTTCTCCTTTCTGAATAATGAGATTCATCTTTGGGTCACCTTACCTTAATTCTTATAACAAAATGGATGAAGTTTGTTTAAGAAAGATGTTTGGAAGAGTTCAGTAGTGTAGGAGAAACAAGGCATGTAATGCTGTACTACTTGACTCTTGGCTGCTTCTGGTGCTAGCATAGAAGACTAGAAAGTTAGTAGAAGTGTGGATAATTAAAGTGATGTTAATGGGGTTTCAGATGTATGTGAAGATCAGAGGTCACTTTATGCCATGACAAAGAATTCAGCTGCAATGTTTAGATCCAATATTTTGTTGGAGATCAGTCTTAAAAGTGATAAATTAACTTAGGTAGTAAAGGAAATTTTTTTTGTTTTGTTTTGTTTCTATTAGAGTTTCTTTTTTTCTTTATTGATGCTTTGTGTATTTCATACATCATTTTCCAATTCAGTTCAGGCATATATCCCCTTCCCTTCCCCCCACCCCACCCCTACCCATCCCAGATCATGCATTCTGCCATAAGTTTTCTGCATCTTTCTCTGCTTTTTTGTTTTGTTTTGTTTCTATTAGAGTTTCTTTTTTTCTTTATTGATGCTTTGTGTATTTCATACATCATTTTCCAATTCAGTTCAGGCATATATCCCCTTCCCTTCCCCCCACCCCACCCCTACCCATCCCAGATCATGCATTCTGCCATAAGTTTTCTGCATCTTTCTCTGCTTTTTTGTTTTGTTTTGTTTTCATTTTTTTTAACAATAAGTGATAATTTGTGAGTACAAACATCCTTCATGTAAAACCAATTTGCAAGCAGTTGTGCCCAAACCCTCACAGCTCATGGGTCCCACCATTCAGCAGGGGGGGCTTGTATGTTCAATCAAGTTGATCAAATGAGTGTCCAGTCTATATTGTTGTAGTTTCACCATTAACCCCAATCGAAGCCCTTACATTCTACCACGCCCCCTCTTCTGCAGATTGTTCCCTAGGCTGCAGCAAGGCACTCAGACTTGTGGTAACAGTGTTTTACTGGCTGCTTTTAGTACAATTTACAGTGAGAATTCTAATAAGATAAAGGAACAAAACAGAAAAAAATATGAATACATATTTTTGTTACATTGTTCATACATTGTTACAGCTTGGCTACAAAAGGAGAATGTGTAGCTGAGGACAATGGTATTAGCACAGACAAGTAAGTCAAGTGTTTTGCATGAGGAAAATAAGGAAGATTCCTTAAGGGTATCTCAGCCATCTATCTGTAAATCCTTTCTCTTTCTTTCTTTCTCTTTCTTTCTTTCTTTCTTTCTCTTTATATTTTTACACTCTTTACAAATTTTTTTTGCAAAATTTTTTTGTAAAAAAATTTGCAAATTTACAAAGTCTGAAATCAAACTATAGGTTAGTTGCAAAACATATTTAAGAATTCACAATTTAACTATAAGCTTGTATATAGATAAAAAAATTATAACTTTACATTCTTAAATTATGCAGTGAGTTGATGTATATTTTAATATACTCAAGAAAAATTGTTCTTCCTTCTAAATCTTAGAACTGAGAAACATAGAGACATATAATTCAAGCTATATCTATAGTGATAAAAATCAGTGTCATATTATCTTTACTGACCAGTTACTCACTTTGACTTACATATAAGGATTTGGATCTAGTATCCACAAATGAGGGACAACATACGTTGTTTGTTTTTCTGAGTGTGTGTTACCTCACTTAGCGTAACAGCTTCCAGTTCCATTTATTTACCTACAAATTTCATGATGTCATCCTTCTTCAAGGCTGCATAGAACTCCATTGTATAAATATACCACATTTCTCTCATCCACTCATAATTCGAGGGATAGTTAGGTTGCTTCCAGCTCTTCACTATTGTGAAAAGAGCAGCAATAAACATGGTTGTGCACATATCTCTGCTATAGGCTGCATCCTTTGGGTATATACCTAAGACTGCTGTTACCAGGTCAAGTGATAGGTTCATTTTTAGTATTTTAAGAGTTCTCCACAGTGTTTCCTACAGGGGTTGCAAGCGTTTTCAATCCAACCTGCAGTGAATATGTGTTCCCCTTTCTCCACACCCTCTCAAACAATTAATGTCTTTTGTTTTCTTCATCACAGCCAACCTTACTGGTGTAAAATGAAATCTTAAACTGGTTTTGTTTTGCATTTCTTTAATGACTAACAATGTTGAACATTTTTTGCAGGGGTCTTTTTGAGGCAGTGTCTCCCTTTTAGTCCCAGCTGACCTGGAGTTCACTCTGTACACCAGGCTGGCCTTGAACTCACAGAGATCAGCCTACCTCTGCCTCCAAAGTGTTCAGATTAAAGGCCTCTGCAACCATGCCCAGCCTCCTTTGTTTTTTGAGTAATTTATATACTCTGATGTTAAACCTCTGTGGATGTGTCACTGGTGAAGATTTCCTCCCACTCTGTGGGTTTTATCTTAATTTATTTGATTGTTTATTTTGCTGTACAGAAGCTTTTTAATTTAATGAGATCCCACCTGTGGATTGTTGACCTTGATTCTTGTGCAACTGCTGTCTGATTTAGAAAGCATTTTCCTACACGTATATCTTGTAGGTTACTGCCAATATATTCTTCTAATATTTTCAGAGTTTTGGGTTTAACATTGAGGTTTTTAATCCATTTAAAAATTGACTTTTATATAAGGTGAAAGGTAGAGGTTTAATGTCATTCTTCTACAAGTTGTGATCCAGTTTGCCAGCACCATTTGCTAAAGCTGCTACCTTTCTTCAATTGAGTGTTTTTGGCCCCTTTGTCAAATATCAGGTGGCTGAAATTATATGTACTCAAGTTCAAGTATTCGATTTTATTCCACTAATCTATGAATCTATTTTTATAGCAGTACCATGCTGTTTTTATAACTATTGATCTATAGTAGAGATTGAAATCTGGTATGGTTATTCTCTCTGCATTTTTTTTTTTTTTTTTTTTTTTTTTTTGGTCAGGGGTTGATTTGGCTATTTGGGGTAATTTGTTTTTCCATATGGATATTAGGATGCTTTTTTCTAATTCTCTGAGAAAAGTCATGAGTATTTTCATTGGGATTGCATTGAATCTAAATTTTAATTTGGGTAGGATGGTCATTTTTAACTGTATTAATTCTTCTGATCCGTGAGCATGGGAGATTCTTCCATCTTCTAGTGTTTTCCTCAATTTCTTTCTTCAAAGATTTAAAACTTTCATTGTAGAGATCTTTAATGTCTTTGGTCAAGTTTATTCCAATATTTTTTGAGGCTATTTGAAATGGAAGGGATTCCATGTATTCCTTCTCCAATTGCTTGCTATTGGCATATAGAAAGGCTCCTGATCTTTGTAGATTAATTTTGTAACCTACCATTTTACTGAAACTGTTAATCATTTCTAAGAGTTTTCTGGTGGAATTTTTGGCATCCCTTAGTTATAATATCATGTCACCTGCAAAAAGTGATAGTTTGACCTCCTCTTTTCCAATTAGTGCTCCATTAATTTCTTTTCTTTTTTTTAAAATATTTTATTTATTTTCTATGTGTATGAATGTACTCTCTGCATGTAGGTTTGTGTACCCGTGTCGTGCAATGCCGCGGGGGTCAGAAGAGGGTGTCGGATTCCCCTGGAACTGGAGTTCTCCTGGAATTGGAGTTACAGACGGTTCTCAGCCGCCATGTGGGTGCTGGGGATCGAACCTGGGTCCTCTGCAAGAGCAGTCGGTGCTCTTAACCGCTAGGCTCTCTCTCCAGCTCCTCCATTAATTTCTTTCTCTTGTCTTATTGGTCTAGCAAGAGTTTCAAGCACTATATTGAAAAGGAGTGAAGACAGTGGGCAGCCTTGTCAGGGTCCTGAGTTTAAGGGGAATGCTTCTAATTTTTCTCTGTTCAGGATGAATGTTGGCTGTGGGTTTTTGTATCTAGCTTTAATTATGTGGAGAAATAGTACATCCAGTCCAATTCCCTCTAGGACTTTAAACCTAAAAGCATGTTGTATTTTATCAAAGGCCTTTTCTGCATCAATTGAGATGAATATATGGTATTTTATCATTAAGGCCATTAATGTAATTTATGACATTTATTGGTTTACTTATTGTTAGGTCAGGGTTTGGGATGAAAAATCAAGATAGTGTGGACCACAAGACCCTCTCTCCTTTCTATTCTCGTCAGGAGCTCACATTTGTAAAGGCAAAGAAAGCTTTTTTGTAAATCACCAGACAGAGTCAACACCTAGTCTTTCATTCCCAAGAGACCACCTGATCTAAGACCCACCCTCAGGGCCCTGACGTGGCATAACTGGCCACATTCCAACACATCACCATCTCCCCTCCTCTGCCCTATAAGAGATCCTTAGTGCACTATGAATGTGTGCTTTCCCTTGGTATTTCATCCCCAGAGCACATTTTCCTGGAATAAAAGCCTGCCTTTATTTACTTTCAGTTCACACTGATTTGGCATAGGGAAACTTACGCTTATGTTGAACCACCCTTGCATCTCTGGAATAAGGGCAACTTGATCATTGTGGATACACTTTCTGATGTGTACCTGTATAGCATTTGCAAGAATTTTGTTGAAAAATTTTACATCTATATTCATTAAGGATATGGGTCTATAACTTTTTTTTAGTTGTATCTTTGCTTGGTTTGGGTATTAATATGACACTGGCTTAATAGAAGGAATTTGGGAGAGTTCTCTCTACTTTTGTCCTTTTGAATAACAAGTAATATTGGTTGTAGGTCCCCTTTAAATGTCTGATAGACTTCTGCTGTAAATCCATCTGAGCCTGAGCTTTTTTGTTTGGGAGGTTTTATAGTACTACTTCAATTCCCTCACAGGTTATGGGTCTGTTTAAACTGTTGATTTCTTCTTGGTTAAGCTTTTGTGAGTCCCATGATTTCAAATATTCATCCATTTCTTTTAGGTTTACAAATTTAGCAGAGTATAGATTTTAAAGTATTCCTGCATGATGCTCTGAATTTTTATATTATTTGTTGTAATGTTTCCTCTTTCATCTCTAATTTTGTTGATTTGGAATTGCTGTTTCTTTCTTTGAGTTAGCTGTGCTAAGGGTATATCTCTCTTGTTTATCCTGGTATCTGTAAATCCTTTCCAACCGACACAAGTTAAAGACATGTACAAATGCATATTTGTTTCAGAAACATGCTTTGGTAGAATCAATTGAAAAGCCATCCCCCTGAAGTGCCTTGAGACCACTTAGTAATCACGCCCCCATATTCGGTCATCAAGGCATTCAGAGGTAGCAACAGCTGATGTTCAAGCAGGTCCAAATAGAGTTCATTCTGTTCATACTGATGGCAGATTTTTTCCATGCAATCCTTTTATTTTCAGACATGCAAAAATGCAAGAATTGTACTTCATGGAGGATTCTATTAAGTTTTTATTGAACTGAGGACTGAACTCAGGACTTTGCAGTACTCTACAACTGAGGCAAATCTCTAACCCCTCTATTGAGCTTTTTAAAAGAAGACTGATCTAGCATTACTCTAACACCAAAACCAGGCAAAGACCCAAACAAGAAAAACTATGGACCCATGTCATCAATGGTCACAGATGCAAAAATTCTCAACAAAATACTTGCAAATCGCATACAGACCCACATCAAAAAGGTCATCCCTCATGACCAAGTTGGATTCATACCAGAGATGCAGGGATGGTTCAACATACATAAATCAATAAATATCATTAAATACATAAATGAACTGAAAGACAAAAACCACACCATCATCTCAATCGATGTAGAAAAAGTTTTTTACAAAATCCAGCATCCCTTCATGCTTAAAGTCCTAGAGGGGATTGGACTGGAGGGGAAATTCCTCAAAGTAATCAAAGCCTTATACAAGAAACACACATCCAACATCATCCTAAATGGAGAAAAGTTGGAAGCATTCCCCTTAAAGGCAGGAACATAGCAAGGTTGTCCACTATCATCACTCCTCTTCAATATAGTGCTTGAAATGCTTGCTAGGTCAATAAAGCAAGAAAGCAAAATTAAAGGAGTACTAATTGGAAAAGAGGAAGTAAAACTATCTCTTTATACAGATGATATGATAGTTTAGCTAAGGTATGCTGAAAACTCCACCAGAAAAGTCCTAGAAATGATTAAAAGTTTCAGTAAAGTGGTGGGATACAAAATAAACCTAGAAAAATCAGTAACCTTTCTTTATACCAACAATAAGCAACTGGAAAAGGAATATAAGGAAAACTTCTCAATCACAATAGTCTCAAAAAAAAAAAATACCTAGGAATAAACCTAACCAAAGTCACTAAATACCTCTACAATGAAAATTTTAAAACCCTGAAGGAGATTGAAAATGAATCAAAAGATGGAAAGACCTCCCATGTTCATGAATTGGAAAAATGAATATAATAAAAATGTCCATTCTACCCGAATTAATATACAGATTCAATGCAATCCCAATCAAAATCCCCATGAGCTTTTTCACAGACTTGGAAAAAAAAATCCTTAAATTCATATGGAAAAACAAAAGACAATAGCTAAAGCAACCCTGAGTGGAAAGTGCAATACAGGAGGGATTACTTTCCCAGACTTCAAGCTATATTACATGGCTATAGTCATAAAGACAGCCTGGTACTGGCACAAAAACAGATCCATTGACCAATGGAACAAAATTGAAGATCCAAACTTAAGCTCACCTCATATTTGACAAAGAGGCCAGAAAAGCTCAGTGGAGGAAAGATAGCATCTTCAGCAAATGGTGTTGGCAAAACTGGATCACCTTTGTAGAAGAAAAAATTAAACACCTACCTCTCACCCTGTACAAAAATAAACTCCAAGTGGATCAAAGATCTCAACCTGAAACCTGAAACACTGAAGATGATAAAAGAAAAATTCGGCAGCAACCTACAAGACATAGGTGTAGGAAAAGACTTTCTAAATCAAAGAGCAGCTGCACAGGAAATAAGGACAACAGCTGACAAGTGGAACCTCATAAAACTCAAAAGCTTTTGTACAGCTAAAGAAACAATCAAGGAAGTGAAGATAAAACCCACAGAGTGGGAAGAAACCTTCACCACTGATATATCTGACAGAGTATTAACAGTTCAAGGCCAGCCTGGTCTACAGAGCGAGTTCCAGGACAGCTGGGGCTACAAGGAGACCCTGTCTCGAAAAGACAAAAAAAATAAATAAAAAATAAAAATAAAACATTTGTATGCATAAAGTGAATAATTAAAAAAAAAAAAGAAGAAAACAAATGATCTACTCAAAAGATGGGGTAATGAGATGAACAGAGACTTCAGTAAGGAAGTAAAGAGGACTGAGAAACATATTTTAAAAAGTGCTCAACATGATTAATAATTAAGAAATGGCAATTAAAACCACACTAATGTATCATCTCACCTCCAATAAGACTAGCAGATCAAGAAAAACAAAAGACAACCAAATGCTGGAGAGTTGGGGACAAGGGGAACACTCATTTCCACTGCTGGTGGGAATGTAACACTGGTTATAACCACTCTGGAAAACAGTGTTGCGAGACACCCTTAAAGACTCAAAATGAGCCTCCACCTGCACCCAGCCATACAACTCCTGGTGTATGCTCCCATAAGAAACCATCCTACTGCCAAAGGGACACATGCACAGCTATATTTACTGCAGCTCTCTTCACAATAGCAAAGAGCTGCGAACCAACACCCAAATGCGCCCTAACTGATGAACTGGATAACAAAAATGTGGTACATCTATACAGATTGTGAGCTGTAAAGAAAAGATGACCTCGCATGAACACTTTTGCAAGTAAATAGATGGAACTCCAAGCCATTATGCTAAGTGAAAGTAACACATTCCATGAAGAAAACAACAAAAACCAACAAAAACACACAACAAACAAAAAAAAAAAGGTCGATGGTTTCCCTCATTGTGGAATGCTAAACACCAAATCCCCAGGTTGGCAGGCAAACTGCAGCAAACTTTATTATTTATATTTTCATTGATATCTGAAAGCAAACTGTGCTATTATAATGTGAACTGTCTTAATCGAGCTCTCGAATTGACCTACAACTTATATTCACACATTATAATTCCCATATGTGAGATGGAAAATATGATTCATATTCTAAAAAAAAAGAATGTAAAATTATACTTCTTCTACCTGCATGCAACTTTACTCTTAAAATGTGAATCTTTCTAACTCCTCTGTATGAAACCAAACTATTTATAACGGTCCTAATGAAAACTTACCTTCTAGGTGCAACAAAGTGTTTGATATGAGAGACTCCATGGCCTTCCCACCCATAGAACAAGGCAGAGAACATTGAAAATGATGAGGTCGCTCCCCACTGTTAAAATTGGAGACAACTATTTTAGGGTAATCTCTTATATAAAACCTGAGTAAAACTGCTTTCTTTAAATTGACTACTAGACATGTGAACTGTGGAAGGATTACTCTTCTGTTCGCAGAACCTAAATATAATACTAAAGTCCTAGGCTATGCCACTCAGCAAAAATATATTATTACAGGAGCTCTGACATACAACAATGTGATTTTCTACCAGTAGATGTTGGCCAGGTGACCAAGGCCCCACAAAAGGTAAGGGCTCCTTGCCTCTAAGTTGGCATACCTACAGGAGGCAGAGGCAATAAGACCCTGCTGCCGAAAGACCTGATGTTCAACCATGGGGAGGGATGTATTGAGGACCCAACACATGCAGTGTACAGATGGCCTCTGGAATGCCAGAGGTGTTACCAAAGGGCCACAACCAATAAATCAAATATGGTTCTCCCTGAGTCATAGCAGATCCACCGTCAGCCACAGCTACACCTCACATGCCTGAAATACTGTGAAGCAGAGGCAGCAATATGCGCCTGTATATCCGAAATCCAATTGGCTATTGGCTCTCCCCTTGGAGGAAAAACCCCATGGTTGCACAAGCTTACATCCTCTACAGTAAGCCACAGTAAGACCCTGTCATATTTAAACAGGGGGAAAATTAATTCAGGATTAACATAACCAAACCTTGTCTATGCTAAAGTTAACCTACCATAACTATTAGTGCTGCTTTAAATAACCTATATATCTAATTGCTTGTTCTCATAGTAGGATCGAAAGGTTATTCCTGGACAAACTTGTCAGCCATGAAAGGAAACAGGCCAGAATTGACCAGAGTCCTAGTCAACAGCTCCAGAGAGAGTGGACTGTTTACCTCTCATCCACCTGTGCCCCTTTCTAAGCTTAGGGAACAAACCTGCGGAAGAGGGGCGGTGGTAGAATGTAAGGGCTGCGAATTGGGGTGAATGGTGAAAACTACAGCAATGTAGTTCTGGACACTCATTGATCAACTTAGATTGAACAAACAACCTGTCACCCCCCACTGGATGGTGGGGCTTATGTAGGTGTTTGGGCACAACAGCCTGCAGATAGGTTTTGCATGAAAGGTTGCTTGTACTCATGGATTATCACTATAGCTAAAAAAGAAAAAAAAACTGAGAGAAAGATGCAGGACAGTTATGGCAGAATGCATGATCTGGGATGGGGTGGGGGTGGGAGGGAGGGAAAGGGAAATAAGCCTGAACTGAATTGGAAAAATGTATGAAATGCACAAAACATCAATAAAAACTAATTTAAAAAAATGTGAATCTTTCAATGTGTTTTGGAATTAACCTATAGTTTATTTTCAGATTTTATAATTTTGATTTATGTGTGGAGTGTATATATGCATATTTTGGAATAATATAAAATCAAAGGAAAAAAAAGAAGAGAGAGAAAAACCTATTCAAAGAACTGACCAAAGCAGTAAACTTGTGAATCAAAAAGATTATAAAAGACTGAGAAAAAGATGCAAGACAGGACTTAACATGTATGACAGAATCCATGAGCTCTGGTAAGGGGCATGAAGGTGTGGGGATGGATCGAGGAATGAGTTTAAATTTGATTAAGAAATGTTGTATGAAATGCACTCAACTAAAATTAAAAAAATAAACTTAAATAAGATTGATTGCAGGGTATGGTGTCACACGCCTTTAATCCCAGCAATCAGGAGGCAGAGGCAGGTGGATCTTTGTGAGTTCAAGGCTAGCCTGGTCTACAGAGTGAGTTCCAGGACAGCTGGAATGACAAGGAGACCCTGTCTCAAAAACGTCAAAGGAGTAAAAAAAAAATAAAAATAATAAAATAAATAAGATAAATAATAAAATAAAATAAGATAAAATAAAATAAAAGACTGAAAGGCCAGATAATGCTGGGCAATGTCTGAACCCTTCCAATAAGCACCTCATAAAGCAATGTTGGGACTATAGCCTGAAGAGAAATCTAAAATTAACAAATCCAGGGAAATAGAATTGACATGTACCTTCAACATTTATCCAGGAAACTGCAGAGAATGTGTAATGACCACCCATAAAAGTGGCCCTGTACATTGCAATGAGAAAAGCCATAGGACTAACACTGACCCAGCCCTCAGGAACCCACCTGAATGCAAGCCAAATGCTGATGCTAGACATGAAGCTTTAGGTTTTATTGTTTGTCTTTCTGGGAGACAGTCTTGCTTTGCCATGATCTCTTTTCTGTTTTCTTGTTTGTTAGTTTGCTGTCTCTTAATTCTTCTATTCCTCATCCTTGAACCTTGAAAGATTGTAATTTTGCTTTTAGTTTTTTTATAGAGGCTTGTAAGTGAGTTTGCTTTGAGACATAGAGAAGCCTGGAACAATTTCGGTCTTGGAATTTTGACTAATCCTGGAACAATTAAGAGTTTGGAGATTCAAGGAGAGAATGAATGTACTATGCATTGTGAATGGATATAAGACTTTGGATGCTAGTGTCAAAATGCTAAATGTTGCATGCTGGATGTCTTCCAAAGATCCTTGTATGGTCCCCAATTTACAGCTCTAAGTGATGGGTGGAAGTAACAGAATAAACCCTCTAAAACCATGATCCAGAATAAATCTATGTTTGTCACAGATAGTTATTGTTGGTCATTTGGTGCACTGTTCAGTAATACAATGGCCAAGCAAATCCTAAAAGCCCTGTAATGATTCTGTGAGAATTATTTCTTGTTTCAACTTGTTCCCATTTATTCTAAATGGGGGTGGGAGGTAAACAGGAAGATATGTTACCTTTTTGAAACACTTTATTAGTCATTGAGGCATAAAGTTTCTTCATACCAGCCCATTCCTTCAGATCTTGTAGGATATATATATATATATATAATATATATTATATATATATTTTTTTTTTTTTTTTTTCCAGAGAAGAAACATTTCTTCTAATACCATTCTTCCATGGAAGCCAGTTTCAGAGGTTCCCATTTAAACTGATTAATATATTCTTGGAATTGGCATAGACATTTTAAGTAAACTAAATCTAAATTCTGACTAAATTGGGAAAGAGTGAATGCAGTATCTTTGTTTTAAGCAAATTCGCAGTTTTGATTATCATTTTAAAAAATAATTGGATTTCAAATTTCAGTAGTGAAGCAGAGACATCCAAAGAAATAATATGGCTGCATTTTATTTTTATCAAAACAACACAAATATTTGCAGTTTTCTTTTATAATTTGTATATTATATATTATATATATATGATTTGTATATTACAAATCTTCTTTCCTTTTTTTGGTACTTTTGAGACAGGGTCTCCCTTTTAGTCCCAGCTGGCCTGGAACTTGCTCTGTAGACCAGGCTGGCCTTGAACTCACAGAGATCCACCTGCCTCTGCCTCCTGAGTGCTGGGATTAAAGGCATGCACCACCATGCCCGGCCCATAAATCTCATTTTCATAGGAGTAGGCACATACCTTACTTCTTATTTATTATTCAAATTCTTCAAAAATATTTATATACTTTTATTGCATGTCTATTTTCATGTAATTCTGTAGGAATTTTATTTTTGAACACAGTGACTAATAATAATTTACTCTCTAAGCATAAGATGTAAGCACTTCTTTGAGTTAATGAAGCAGTGGTTTTGAACTTTCCACATACATATATATCTTTTCTTTTTATCTATTTCTATATCTGACATGCTGGATCACCATCTCTTCAAAGGAGAATTAACTCTTTAGTTGACTCATTCACCTTTCCTTCTTAATCTTGCGATATCCTCGGCAATTTTTCTATGCTTCTCAGAAATCTTCATTTTTATCTTAGAATTCATTGAATAAAATCCATGTTCTTTCATTACTTTTTAAAAAAACAATGTCTTCTTATACTTATCCTGTCTTACTGTGCTGGTTGAAGTGTATTATACCTGTAACATTATCTGCTTCAAGTCCTATGTTCATGTGTTAGTACTACATTGTATGCATGACTGTTGCCTGTGTGCTTTAGCCTAGATTTTTTTCGGCTTTCTCTTTACCTAATTAAATGTACTCATCTATCTGTTACTCTAAACAACTCCTTTTGGTTCTACTACAACAAATAAACAGAGTCTCTGTGATTTCTCAAAACCTAGACTTCCTCTTAGATCAGGTAATGTGTAGTCATATAACTCAGTATCTTCTTCCTCCCCTGTGGCTGGGCAGTATGGAGGAGTATATGGCTGGCAAGGCCACAAATGCAGAGGAAGAGCAAGGAGGAGGAGGCGTGTGGACACTTGATTACCCTGGCACAGAACAACATAGGTTATACTTCATTACAAAATCCTCTGTGATAGCTCCATGGCCACAACTTAACTGAAAAAGAGGCTAGAAAATGTAGGACACATGGAATTTGAAGGCTGTATTAACTTAGTTACTTCACTAATACAGATACAATCTACTTCTACTGTCAAAATACACTTATTGTGGGCTGAAGAGATGGCCTAGCGGTTAAGAGCGCTGACTGCTCTTACAGAGGACACGAGTTCAATCCCCAGCATCCACATGGCGGCTGAGAACCGTTTGAAACTCCAATTCCAGGAGAACTCCAGTTCCAGGGGAATCCGACACCCTCTTCTGACCTCCACGGCATTGCACGACACGGGTGCACAAACTTGCATGCAGACAGTACATTCATACACATACAGAAATTAAAAAAAAAAATACACTTATTGCTCCCAACTTTGGATAAGTTCTCTCACATCTGAAATTCAATATTACTATCTTAAAAGTTTCTTGAAAATAATCTTGTCATAAACTTTGCATCATCTTTCCTATTCACTTAATTTTTTTTCCAAACATTTTCTTTCCTGAATCACAGGGCAAACTCTTTGTAGGTAGTGTCTATATCTGAGTAACTGTCACTTGAGTGTACTTATTAAGATGTCGCATAATATCACGGGAGCTCAGATAATAGATATTTAATTCTCATGTTCTAGCTTACTTTCCTGTTGTTGTGATAAGACAATGACCTTGGGGAGAAAGAGTTTATTTCAGCTTACACGTTACTGTCCACCCTTGAGAGAATCCAAGGCAGAAACTCAAGGCAGGATTTTGGTGATGAGAACCGAAATGAAGCTGAGACCAAGCTGCTTCCTGACTACTTATTTCTCCCAGATTCTCTCCTACTCCCCGTATAGCTCAGGCTCACCCCTCTAGTGAACCATTACCTAATATGAGCTGGGCCAATCAATTAGAAATTAAGAAACTGCCCCACAGATTTGTCACCAGACCAATCTGTTGTAGGAAATTCCTTAATCAAGGTTCCCTCTTTCTTGGTGTGTCGAGTTGACAAACAAGATTAGTTAACCATCACATCACAATTCAAGCAAATGCATTTAATGCTGAGAAAACTAATAAAACCATATTTAAGCATATTTAAGTTATACTCTAGGTTTCTGATATATAATCTAAATTATTAGGACTGATTTATTTCGTATTACTGATATTTCCTTAAAAAATTTTGGGTGAAGGAAAAATTCAGCTAGTAAGATTTAGAAAAAGAAGGGGCAGGTCAAACAGTACTGTAATACCCTCTTGAATCTCTTTCTTCTCTCAGTAGGCCTCTGTAACTTCTTCAGGTTATTTGTACCTGCTGAGGTTGGTGCTAATCACAATGTACGGTGGTAATTTATAGTACTGAGAAAAAAATAATGATTTAACTACAGCTACCTTTAGAACAAACTGAAAATAAAGAAATACATTCTTGCAAAGCAAATTCCTTGAATAAACAGAGAGAGTGATTATGGAATTTATAATTATACAGGTTTAGCATTGACGAAGACTTTAAGGATATTCTTACTGAATAGTTTCATTTACAGCTGAGAAAAATCACAGCTCAAATAGGTTAAGTGACTTCTGCAAGAGCCCACATGGGATAGGTGGAGAAACAGAACTAGAGCTCCTCAAGTCCAGTGATATTTACAGTAGCCCACTCTTTCTTTTAGTTAATGAAGCATAAAATAAAACAGGGATTGTTGAGAACAAAAGCTATTAGAACAGCATCTACCTGCATTGCAGTAAATGCCAGAAGGACTTTGTAAATCAAAAGTTTTTAATGTCTTTTACTTCTTCCTCATTAAAAGGTAAGATAATTGGGATATAAAAGAAGTAGATACTTTTCTTAGGGAAGACTGTTCAGTATACATTTTGAGCCTTAATTACATTTTATTTCAAACTGGATGCATAGCAAGCCTGCACAGTTGACTTTGATCTTCAATTTTCCTCAGTGTTTCACCAAAGCTAAGGAAATTGCAGCCATCAAAGAGACAATATTAAGAACTCTTATTAATGCAAAATTGATGCAACACATTTGGTTTCCAAAATATTTGGTCGGGCTCATTTTAAGAAGAGCACACATAATTTGACGATGAGCAATATCCAGCATTATTTTAAAAGTAGAATACTTGTGATAGTATTTAATATGAACACTCTCTATGTTCTTAGTTCTGTCCAAAACAAATAAAATATGCAGCCTTTTTTCAGGACAGTTTCATTTGCATTTCATTACACTTTTAACCCTCAATTTTTATTCTTTTAGAGGCCATTATAAGAGCTCATAATCGTACCTTATATATTATAAACAACACTCAGGTCATCAAGAAGATCATCAAGCCCATTCCTCTGAGTTAAAACATGACAAGCTGAGATTATTGAAGATACTTTTACTTCTGTAATTTTTCAAAATACCAGGTATGAAGATTAAACAAATCAAACAATTTAAAGTATCTTTCTTTAGAGACTGGTATGTAAAAAGAATCTATTGTGTGAAAAATATAATAATTAGTGTCTCAAGCATAAAATCAAAGGAAGAAAACAAAAACGTAATACTGGATTCAGAATAACAATTTTAATAAGACAATTGAGAAGCAATACAGTGATAGTTAAACTAGCCTCAAAATATCATTTCAGCTAATATATATTGTTAGGATGAGACAAGAGAGAAATACATTCTGACATTCAATAGAAATTCTCTCTTGTAACTAAAGGCAATTTTATTTGGCTTACTCCTTGGAACTGACAAGCTGTGAGTAGACCATATTTTCTGTTGATTTTTTTTTTTGTGTGTGTGTGTGTTAGATATTACCCATGACTTTTAAACTTTCGATCAGATTTCAAGTGACTATGTGTAAAATAATCCACATTTCTTAACAATTATGCTTTAAGTAAATTTTTATAAAATATCAAACTTTAATACAACGGAAAGACATTTTACTATATTGAAATGACATAGTTAAATCCATGCTTTCACCTTTATGTTCTTCAAATCAATTTTAGCCTTATTTAAATCTAGGTAGGCTTTTCTCATAACAAATATGTGCAGTAGTTTCTTGATATAATGTGATCTGACCCCATAAGTATATCTTTTTTTTCCTGAAAGCAGCTTGATTCAATTTTGTTCAGATATATTAATATTGTCATTGCAAATAACTCACTTGGCAGGGACAAAAAAGTTCACATGTCAATGTGATTAGAAAAGAGGGTGAGGCACTGGAATAAGTGAAAGAGGCGTTTTGGAATTAATCAAGATAAGAGTACTGGCACCTCATATTTTACCCAAACAAAGCCCGGGATGGAGTGTTATAGACTTTTCTTTGGCCATAGTGCAGCTCTATTCTACCTTATAATTAATTGATAGATCATTTGTTTAATTAATCAATTCTACTTCAGGCTACAAAATGGAAGGGATAATGCTGCTTTTTGTTGTTTTCTCTTGCTACTTAGAATTTTGAGTATACCTATTCCTGAGGCAGAGATAGAAAATATATACCTTGACAGGAGGCCAATATTGAAGAACATATATTTGAAAGGATACTTTACTGATAAGCACCTTTTAATTCACATACCTGAAAGAAATACTGGTGAATTACTTTGAGGGGTTCCACTTTTCCAGTGATGAAACACCTTTGAATCCCTTGATATATGCTATAGTGTTTGTAGGACTAACAGACATGAAATGCCTATTCTTTTTAACTCCTTCAACTCAAAGTTATTATATGAAATTATTACTGTAGCAACACAACCAAAAATGGGACCTCCTGCTGCCTTTCATAGCTAAATATATTGTTAATGTTTTCCTGTTACAACACGAAGATATAAAGATGCTTATAAATCATAAATATGTTTCTATCCATATTTTCTTCCTGATTATTGCCTGATTCTATTTAAGAGATAGAAGAGGTCTGGTATGCAACAGCAAATGAGTGGAATAAAACCACATAGCTCTGAAACCTTTGTCCTCCACACCAACAGGCTCTGATGTACTTTCTCCTGCCAGGAAACAGTAGCTCCTTTGCAGGTCCATTCACTGGAGAGAATGAAAGCAAGGAAATATAAGACTGTATTTCGTGGGCTGGAGAGATGGCCTCGCGGTAAAGAGCGCCGACTGCTCTTACAGAGGACCCGGGTTCGATCCCCAGCACCCACATGGCGGCCGAGAACCGTCTGAAACTCCAATTCCAGGAGAACTCCAGTTCCAGGGGAATCCGAAACCCTCTTCTGACCTNAAAAAAAAAAAAAAAAAAACAGTTTAGGATAACATGTTGGACCAATTCCTGACTGCCTGAAGGTGAGGACAGGTGATCACCATCTGTTCCTTCCACCTGACAGATGGGCTCATCTGCCTCTTCTTGCCAGTTCAGCATACTGCTGAGAAGTTGGCTGTATTGAAAGATCAATTTTCAAGAACAGAGAGGATTTGTTTGCTTGTACACCTGTGCTCTAAAGGAAGTTTTCCTATTGCTTATGCCAGTTGGATGGATGGCTGAATTCTTTAGCATATATAAGAATGTAAAGTGCCTGAAATGGGAATCAAATGATAACATTATTAGAATTCCCTCTTGGGGTCATATGAGCGAGACAGTTGCATTAGGAGGGGATGCTTAGGAAAAGCTTCTGTAGTCTGAATTTTGTTTCCTGTTTGTTTCTTTTTATGAAAATAATGCACATCTTAAATATCATATAAAACACAAAGCACATTTTAATAAAGATGAGAACAGGCCAGTACCTGAATTATAAATCTTCCTTCAACAGAACTCTGTCCACAAAAATTGGTAAGATCTGGTCCAATTCTTCTAAATTCCACACTTACACAACCTCTTCCAGTCAGTAAAATCTTTTACAGAAAGTCCTGTGAATAGGAAGAATCAGTTCATTAATCCAGTGGATCTCCTTTTTTTATTTAACCGAATGAAATCCAGTTCTGCCCTCACTTGCTGAGAGTCATTAAAAGTTCTCTACACACTGAGGAGACTGTTCCTCCTGGGGGTTGGCGGCTACCTTTCCTCCACATCCTTCATTCATCTTTCTCCTCTCTTGAGTGCTTCATTTGCTCCGCCTTCCTTGACAGTAGAAACCTAATGGAGTCTACAAGCAAGTGGATGCTTTGAACTCTCTGCAAGTACTTATAAAGGATGTGGTGATGCTGGTGGCTGGAAAACTAGAGAATTATTTTTAATGATTTTTTTTGTTATGAACGAAACCAGAATAGAGAAAATTTCATGAGGAATTTAAAATTTCAGTTTTTCTTATTAAATAATTTTAAAGAAATTAAGGTGATTCTGTGAATATAGAAAAATAATACCTGTAAGCTATCATGGGTTCATTAAGAAGCATAAGTGTATAAAAATTTAATTTTCTTTTCAGATCATGTTTTTAGAAGAGAAAAATTGTTTGTAGTAGCACTTTATAAGGAAGGACTCCTCCGTTGAGGAAATGTTTGCTTTCAGCTTATGCACTTGGCAGAAAGGGAATACTGAAGATGTTGGCCATGGTGATGGCATCTAGAAAGTTGGGCTCTGCCAAATCCAGGTATAGACAAAATAGGAATAATGAGACACTAAAAAGGCTCGCCCACAGCTAGTGAGCTCCTAGTGAGGGGGTTCCACTCTGTGAAGAAAGGAAAACCCTTTACTATAGTAGTTGAAAGGAAAGTGGTAGGGCTCTATCCAGAGGAGCATATGTATGTGACTCACATCTGGATGACTAGGTGGGCATCTTATTATTTTATTTAGCAATAAGCTCTACTGTATGAATTCTTTGTTTTGAGTGTGGCTATCTATGTATGGTATCATGGTTGTAGATGGCTTGGGTCTATTTATTAAGTGTAAAATTTTTGACAGTATTGTGTTGATGTCCTAAGGGATGGAAATAAGAGATTGTTATGGTTAAATTTTTCTGACTAGTGAATAGTCCTGCTCTAAGGCAACTTGTTCTGAGTACAGCTAAATCTCAAGAATACAGCAGGTTTCTCCTGGCTCAACAACACCATGTCCTAGACTATGTTCCTGACCACTAAAGTCAGAGAGGTGACCAATCATCCTATACCTTCATGCCTTCCCATCTGCTCAAAATGTATGAATAATGTGTATCAAAGAAATGGAAGTGTTTGTGGCACCGTGTAACTGAGAAGGAGAATAAGTAGGTTCATTCTAGATAAATATTGAAATCAATCACATACTTAATCCCTAAGGCACTTAATAATTCCATGTTTTCTTTTCCTTGAAGCGCTTCAAAAATAGGAATTATTCCATCAGCTTAATAAACTCAAGTTGGGAATGAAGTTGCATTGAAACTGGGATTTGTCAGAGTGCATTGGAACAATGTCTGTGTGAAAGTGTAAGTAGGTTAACAGCCATGCATTTCCTTCTGCATAGCAGAGAAAAGCTCATGGTCCCTGCCATACTTTCCTCCTTGACTAACTTCTGATTTGGATTTCTAGTCATTTCCTGGTTCTGTCCTCTAATTTAATTCCAGCTTTGGAAAACCAGGAATGTCTAGCACCAGAACCACACTTTTGACCTTCCAGATCAGTGATGTTCCTGGTAGGATCTCATATTTTATGAGAAAAGAAATTATTGTGTTTACCCTAAACAATCAAAGTGATCTCACTTGCTACAAATACTGTTGTGCAATGAAAAATCATAGATGTGATGTTTTCTTAACTGTTCAAAAGTCAAGTTCCCATCAACGGTCTTTGTGCTGAGAAGATCACAAGCCAGGGTTGTGAAGCTTCTGAATTCTGTGATTGTTTGCATGTGCGCCTTTTACCACCACTGGTTGTGGGACACTTGAATTAAGATGAACCAGAGCCCAGGCTTTTGGTTTATTTTAATATGTCAGATGACTAGCTTTTGGAAACCAACTGATATTTACTTAGCTGCTTCCTCAGATCAAGGGCTTTTTACTTTTTTACTAATGTAACAAGATGCTTACACATGCTGAATTGTAATCTATGAGGGAAAAACATAGGCATTGTTGATTGTTCAAGAAAAAGTAAAAATTCTGACTTAGAATGTAGAGAATTAATCTAGATGAGAGCACAGACTCATTTTTTTGTCTTAGAATTGTTCTACATTAAAACAGTAACCGTCATTCGCAAAAAGAAAAAAAGAATTGTTAGCAAAATATAAGTAGGAAATGCAGAAAATATTTAGGGGATCGGATGACTCTGAGTCTTGGTCTTCTGCTCTATTTTTTTCTAAATTATGCTAATGTAATAATGAATGTAATCATATAAAAAGGATACACTTCCAAAATTTACTTTGTAGTATTGTTGCAGAATTAAAAATGTGGTTACAAAAATGTGTTTACACTACTTTATTGGTTTACACAACTTTGAAAGTAGTACACTAAACTTTAGAGGAGCTCCAAAGTTTATATTACCCCTCCAAATTGAAAATGTCACTCCAGATGATGCCTGTCATTACAGCTACAGAGGGATGATCAGTTCACTGACATGGGTGATTCTTCAGTGCAGTGCTCAGCAAAGAAGGCCAGAAATGAAACTTCTTATACTGTAAGATTTTATGTAAATTGGTAGAAGATGGAAAAACAAATCCATAGTTTCAAAAAGGTAATCTGATTTTTGTCTCAGACAAGAAAGGAGTAAAGAATGGTGAAACACGAAAAAACATTCAAGATTTTGAATATTTTGGTGGTTATGCAATTCTGCAATTTCTCCTAATGCACAGAACTATACTAAAATTTGGTGCAGTTTTTTTCTGCATGATGCTGACTTAAAATTAAATAAGGCCTCACAGTGGATTTCAGATTATGTGATATACTGTGAACATATCTGGATAACCTTGAATTAATAGAACAGGGTGAACCTTGTGGACCGGAAAGTCATTGCTCTTCCCATATTAAAGTGTTTATTAGTGCCAAGTAATAAGAGCTGAAAACAGGTTATTAGGAGAGACGTGAAATCTACTGAGATATTTTTCAGCTCTGGCTAAGATCCTTTCAACATCATCCTGGACCCCTCCCCCAGCCATTGTTTTTAAATTTATCCTACAAATCTTTTGGTGTTGGGACACCTCACATGCAAGAACCTGCATATGATACATGTGTTCTAACTGAGGAAATCATGGATATTTTCCGAGGATATCATTTGGAAGACTGCATTAGTAAACAGGGTCATGAGTCAGCAGATGCAGGACAGAACCTTTTCATATAAATTTCTTTATCTTTTATTGAAGTTTCACGCATTTCATACATCACTTCTCAGTTCAATCCAGACTCATTTCCCCCTCCATGCCCTCCACCCCTCACAAGTTCATGCAGTCTGCCATAGATGTCCTGTTTCCCCTTCTGAGACTTTTCAAAGTTTTTCAAACCAAAAGATTATTTTTTGGGGTGGAAGACCCCTACTGCTTCACTCAGTTCCCTGTCCCAGTTCTTTTATTGTTTTTGTTCCCTCCAATCCATATTGTTTCAACATATGCATTTATGTATGTCACACATGTACTAAAATCATGTCATCTGAAAATAAACTGTATGTTATTTCCAATTCAAAAAAAAAAAGAAATAAATAAAAATTTTAAAAAAGACTGTATTTCAACTAAATCATCCTGGTTATTTTAATGACACTCAAAATGAGCAAGAGTGAAGATAATTTGCAGGAATTTCAATGTAAACTATGGAGGATAATATTCAATATTAAACAGTCTGCTGCCAGCTCCTGATCAGAAGACTATGCACTAATACCATATCTTTTCCCCTGGCCTTTTAGAATTTTACTACAATTCCCCAGAATTTTAAAAATATCCATTTTTCTACCAAGTAGTAGGTGTGTACTTGAAAACAAAGATCTAAAGAGCCTGTTGATGGAAAAACCAGGATCTTAGCTACCCACCCTACCTATACTGATAGTGAGCTATAGTCATATTTTCTTTACATGTTATAATATATTACGAAGCTACCTAAAGTAAAAGGTCATATCTTCAGTTATCCAGTAGTTAAGCTGCATTTTCCTGATGGAAACTGTGCCAGTTGATAAGCTTTCAAATTAAATGGCAATGGACTGAAAATGTCAACTCTTTCCTCCATATTTGCATGGAAAACAACGAAGGATCTGATTCATTAGATCTGTATCTAAGCTACGGCTAAGTAACTGCCACTGTGGAAACAACAGTCAAGATAAAGAGGAATTCTGTATTTATCACAAAAGCAGGAAATTTTTCAAAGAAACGCTTCTCTGAACAAAATTCAGTGTTTCACATTATTACTCAATGATCTTCATGAACATTCTTATGTTCAGAAAAATACATGGAATTCCCATAATGTCATAGAGCTTAACAATAACAATGAGAATATGATTTATTCTTCTGTTGTTCCCTGCATTCTTCATAAATCATGTCACAGTCATTTGGCAAGATACTTGAACACTGAGCGTATAGATTGTGTGTATGTGGTTGTTCTATGCACATGGCAGTAGTATACTGTGAGATTAAGTAGGTATAAACATGTTTTGCAATGTGTGATACACCTAATAATAGTAAATGGATACAAGAGAGAAAAATATCTACTTCAAAAAATGGAGAACTTTCATAATAAAACTCACATATCCCAAAATTCAAGATGCTTAGATATATTTTAAAAACTTATTTTGAGAACCATAGGCCTTGTTGCCATTATTCTGAGGAACTAGTTTATAAGTCATTTTCTCAGGTTTCATTTTTGGAAGGTTTCAGTCCTTAGAAAGAATATATAACAGTTGGTGTATGAAGGTTTTTCTTTTCTGTAGTCTCCAGGAATAAAGAAACATGAACAACTATTCTTATTGTGAAGAAATAAACTCCAGAGTTTCTTGTTACCATCCTATATTCACGGAAGTCCATACTCAATTATATGAATAATGTTCATTGATTTCAATAACATATTCAATGGTCATGAAAAATAAAAGCCCAGTTTGTTAATCATATTGAGATTTATTTTTATTCTTTTGGGGGTTATTTCTCTTGCTACTTTTATTTTATCCTTATATAAGATGACTTTATTTTAGTGAATGAATTGAATTGACACAGACACAATTAACCACATTTCTAAATAAATTCTCTTATAAGAAAATCTTTGGAATTGGAGATTAGAGCTTAGCTTAAGAATCCTCACAGTGCACATGCTCCCACACCCGTGCAGAATCACTAACCTAGTTTTCCATATGCTTCCTTGAGTGATTGTTTCTGACCACATACACTGAATGACTGTGCTGATTAAATTCTGTGATCTTTTCTCCACATCTAATTCATCTTGTCAGGTATGGAAGACCAACGGCTTCATTTTGAAAGTGAAAAACCCACAAAAACAAACAAAAATAAAAAACCAAGGTTTTCTCCTTGACCTTTTCCTTTGAGAAAAATACCAGCCCAGCTAAGCATACTCAGCGGCAAACATTCATAGTTAATTTCTGTTAGGAAAAGGAGGATTTTTTAAGCATGACAATGAGGCTGACTCTCAGAGTAATGGCCATTTTCCCCTCTGCATTGGATAACGGCTGGAGAAATGGCCTTCGAGGTCTCTGGCAGATTCCCACACACAACCTATGAAGTTTCTCTGAGTCTAGGCTGGTTATCTCACAAATCTGTGCAAAGCTCCAGTGAATAATTTATAGCCAGCATGAGGTGACAAGTTAAACACGCCCATTTTGTCTAAAATGCTATGAAGGCATCTGTATCTATCCCCACTGTAGCATGAGGGGAGCTGGGTTGATGGGAACCCAGTATGTCTAGAAGAGACCATGCTGCTGTAAAGAAAATGGAATGTAATGAGATCCTCTTTCATGCATAATTCATAGCTGAAAACATGACTGCATAAAAAGCGATGGGTTTTAACAAGGCAAGCCTGCAATCATGCACATTATCTTCCCAGAGGAACTTTATATTATATTGGTCAAAAGGACAGGATTCTGAATACCAGTGCAAAATAAAGCTGACAGGTTTTCAAATGCAGCTGAATTTACTTTAATATACATTGCCTATAAAGGAAACAATTTCTATTTACACCTAAAATACTATTTAGCCAAAAATTTACTTTAAAGCATTTGCTATTTCTCTTTCAATATGGGAAAAAAAGAAAATAGAAAATTCCTATTGATAAATATGACTAAAATGCTTATGGCATATTGACTGACTACTGTGGAGTAAGGTTAAACTGGACTTGGCAGGCGTTTTCACTTCTCTGGCAGCAAAAGTTTACGTAGAAATGTAGGCAGTGAAAGAGGCTTCAGAATGGTGAACTGTTAGCAATTGTCAACATAAAATCTAATTTCGTTGTGTTTTAAGAGCAAATACCATAATTCAGCTTTCAAGACTCATCGAGGGCTCACACAGGCCTGATCTCATACAGTGTGTTACATGTGCAGCACTTAGTGGAAGGATCACAGAAGAATGGTGATTAAAGCTTGGGATGTCCTAAATTTATCACAACCAAGTTCTTAAGAGGCCTAGTCTCAGAGAATTGGCTGGTGAGTCTGGGGTTTCCTTTGTCACTTTGCAATGGACAAGGAATGCAGAAATAGCAGTGAAAGAATCAGGGAAGTCCGGAGATCATACGGGCTGAACAGCTGTGCTTTGCTTCTGGGTTTGACTTGCCATGCAAACTGTCAGTATTTGAATGTGAAGCACAGTAGCTGTGTGGCTTCCAGTTAAGGCTTAGTGTTTCTGGTCTTTGGCTGTAGAAAGCAGTAAGTGTGCACCCACATGGCGGCTGAGAACCGTCTGAAGCTCCAATTCCAGGAGAACTCCAGTTCCACGGGAATCCGAGACCCTCTTCTGAACTCCGCGGCGTTGCATGACACGGGTGCACAGACTTGCATGCAGACAGTACATTCATACACATACAGAAATAAATAAAAATTAATAAAAAAAATTAAAAAAAATTAAAAAAAAAAAGAAAACAGATGATCTATCATATCTTCACCAAAGCTATTGCCTACCTTAAAACTGTCCTATTTCACATTTGTGTGTGTATGTGTGTGCGTGTGTATGTTTCTGTGTATAGCCACAGATGAGTTAACAGACACCCACACATTAGTACATAAGGATATGTACCATGGTGCACCTGTGAAAATCAGAGGACAACTTTCAGGAGTTTATTTGCAGGAGTCCATTCTCTCCTTCAACCACACAGGTCTGAACTCATGCATGAACTCAAGTCAGTAGGCTTGGTCACAAATTCCTTTACTGTTGGGCTATCTTGCCAGCCTCACCCTTGGACAGTTTTCATGTTTGAACTTTAAGACCATACCTGTTTCAAACAAGCTAAGGTTAAAGTGGCCTTGATGTCAAATAATGTAGTCAAGATAAACAAAGTTGTATTAACCTGTTTGCTATAATTAAATCATGCTTCAGACTTTGACACTTAGAAAAAATGGATTTGGAGAGTTACTAATTAAATGTTAATATGAAATTTTAGTTTGTGCCACTAAACATCAGAAAAAAGTAAACAACAACAAATCATCCAGTCCTAGTCACCGAGTTCTCTGAATAACATTTACAGATTCCAGCTTCTTCTCCAAGAAATTTGGAGACTGACCTTGATCATTTACACATTTAAGTATTCATATTAACTTATTATGCTACATTATCAGCACTGGTTTGTTTTAAAAAGGTGTCTATAGGACTTGGAGTTATGCCTGAATGAGTAAAGTGCTTCCAACCAAACATGAGGATCTGAGTTTGGATCTTAAGTGACCTTCTAAAAAACCTGCACAGCAGTGCTCAGCTGGAACTGCAACACTGAAGAGTGGAGAGAGGTGAATCCTGGGTACAGACAAAAAGCTGTAAGCTGCACCTACATTGTGAGAAAGAAGTGGCTGAGGAAGAGATTCCTATATTAACCTCTGGCTTCTACTCTCTCCCACACAGGTAATACCATGGACACATATGTAAGTGACTCCCCTAAACACAAGCACAGACAAAATCTATTTACAACCCACTACTCCCTACATAAGTCTCTTAACATGGAATCCAGAGATATCCTGCAGTTTCCACTTTTTTTTTAAACCCTGACAGACTTATTCTGCAGGCAGCTTCTATGCTTTAATTGGGTAAAAAAAAAAAAAAAAAAAACAGTTTAGGATAACATGTTGGACCAATTCCTGACTGCCTGAAGGTGAGGACAGGTGATCACCATCTGTTCCTTCCACCTGACAGATGGGCTCATCTGCCTCTTCTTGCCAGTTCAGCATACTGCTGAGAAGTTGGCTGTATTGAAAGATCAATTTTCAAGAACAGAGAGGATTTGTTTGCTTGTACACCTGTGCTCTAAAGGAAGTTTTCCTATTGCTTATGCCAGTTGGATGGATGGCTGAATTCTTTAGCATATATAAGAATGTAAAGTGCCTGAAATGGGAATCAAATGATAACATTATTAGAATTCCCTCTTGGGGTCATATGAGCGAGACAGTTGCATTAGGAGGGGATGCTTAGGAAAAGCTTCTGTAGTCTGAATTTTGTTTCCTGTTTGTTTCTTTTTATGAAAATAATGCACATCTTAAATATCATATAAAACACAAAGCACATTTTAATAAAGATGAGAACAGGCCAGTACCTGAATTATAAATCTTCCTTCAACAGAACTCTGTCCACAAAAATTGGTAAGATCTGGTCCAATTCTTCTAAATTCCACACTTACACAACCTCTTCCAGTCAGTAAAATCTTTTACAGAAAGTCCTGTGAATAGGAAGAATCAGTTCATTAATCCAGTGGATCTCCTTTTTTTATTTAACCGAATGAAATCCAGTTCTGCCCTCACTTGCTGAGAGTCATTAAAAGTTCTCTACACACTGAGGAGACTGTTCCTCCTGGGGGTTGGCGGCTACCTTTCCTCCACATCCTTCATTCATCTTTCTCCTCTCTTGAGTGCTTCATTTGCTCCGCCTTCCTTGACAGTAGAAACCTAATGGAGTCTACAAGCAAGTGGATGCTTTGAACTCTCTGCAAGTACTTATAAAGGATGTGGTGATGCTGGTGGCTGGAAAACTAGAGAATTATTTTTAATGATTTTTTTTGTTATGAACGAAACCAGAATAGAGAAAATTTCATGAGGAATTTAAAATTTCAGTTTTTCTTATTAAATAATTTTAAAGAAATTAAGGTGATTCTGTGAATATAGAAAAATAATACCTGTAAGCTATCATGGGTTCATTAAGAAGCATAAGTGTATAAAAATTTAATTTTCTTTTCAGATCATGTTTTTAGAAGAGAAAAATTGTTTGTAGTAGCACTTTATAAGGAAGGACTCCTCCGTTGAGGAAATGTTTGCTTTCAGCTTATGCACTTGGCAGAAAGGGAATACTGAAGATGTTGGCCATGGTGATGGCATCTAGAAAGTTGGGCTCTGCCAAATCCAGGTATAGACAAAATAGGAATAATGAGACACTAAAAAGGCTCGCCCACAGCTAGTGAGCTCCTAGTGAGGGGGTTCCACTCTGTGAAGAAAGGAAAACCCTTTACTATAGTAGTTGAAAGGAAAGTGGTAGGGCTCTATCCAGAGGAGCATATGTATGTGACTCACATCTGGATGACTAGGTGGGCATCTTATTATTTTATTTAGCAATAAGCTCTACTGTATGAATTCTTTGTTTTGAGTGTGGCTATCTATGTATGGTATCATGGTTGTAGATGGCTTGGGTCTATTTATTAAGTGTAAAATTTTTGACAGTATTGTGTTGATGTCCTAAGGGATGGAAATAAGAGATTGTTATGGTTAAATTTTTCTGACTAGTGAATAGTCCTGCTCTAAGGCAACTTGTTCTGAGTACAGCTAAATCTCAAGAATACAGCAGGTTTCTCCTGGCTCAACAACACCATGTCCTAGACTATGTTCCTGACCACTAAAGTCAGAGAGGTGACCAATCATCCTATACCTTCATGCCTTCCCATCTGCTCAAAATGTATGAATAATGTGTATCAAAGAAATGGAAGTGTTTGTGGCACCGTGTAACTGAGAAGGAGAATAAGTAGGTTCATTCTAGATAAATATTGAAATCAATCACATACTTAATCCCTAAGGCACTTAATAATTCCATGTTTTCTTTTCCTTGAAGCGCTTCAAAAATAGGAATTATTCCATCAGCTTAATAAACTCAAGTTGGGAATGAAGTTGCATTGAAACTGGGATTTGTCAGAGTGCATTGGAACAATGTCTGTGTGAAAGTGTAAGTAGGTTAACAGCCATGCATTTCCTTCTGCATAGCAGAGAAAAGCTCATGGTCCCTGCCATACTTTCCTCCTTGACTAACTTCTGATTTGGATTTCTAGTCATTTCCTGGTTCTGTCCTCTAATTTAATTCCAGCTTTGGAAAACCAGGAATGTCTAGCACCAGAACCACACTTTTGACCTTCCAGATCAGTGATGTTCCTGGTAGGATCTCATATTTTATGAGAAAAGAAATTATTGTGTTTACCCTAAACAATCAAAGTGATCTCACTTGCTACAAATACTGTTGTGCAATGAAAAATCATAGATGTGATGTTTTCTTAACTGTTCAAAAGTCAAGTTCCCATCAACGGTCTTTGTGCTGAGAAGATCACAAGCCAGGGTTGTGAAGCTTCTGAATTCTGTGATTGTTTGCATGTGCGCCTTTTACCACCACTGGTTGTGGGACACTTGAATTAAGATGAACCAGAGCCCAGGCTTTTGGTTTATTTTAATATGTCAGATGACTAGCTTTTGGAAACCAACTGATATTTACTTAGCTGCTTCCTCAGATCAAGGGCTTTTTACTTTTTTACTAATGTAACAAGATGCTTACACATGCTGAATTGTAATCTATGAGGGAAAAACATAGGCATTGTTGATTGTTCAAGAAAAAGTAAAAATTCTGACTTAGAATGTAGAGAATTAATCTAGATGAGAGCACAGACTCATTTTTTTGTCTTAGAATTGTTCTACATTAAAACAGTAACCGTCATTCGCAAAAAGAAAAAAAGAATTGTTAGCAAAATATAAGTAGGAAATGCAGAAAATATTTAGGGGATCGGATGACTCTGAGTCTTGGTCTTCTGCTCTATTTTTTTCTAAATTATGCTAATGTAATAATGAATGTAATCATATAAAAAGGATACACTTCCAAAATTTACTTTGTAGTATTGTTGCAGAATTAAAAATGTGGTTACAAAAATGTGTTTACACTACTTTATTGGTTTACACAACTTTGAAAGTAGTACACTAAACTTTAGAGGAGCTCCAAAGTTTATATTACCCCTCCAAATTGAAAATGTCACTCCAGATGATGCCTGTCATTACAGCTACAGAGGGATGATCAGTTCACTGACATGGGTGATTCTTCAGTGCAGTGCTCAGCAAAGAAGGCCAGAAATGAAACTTCTTATACTGTAAGATTTTATGTAAATTGGTAGAAGATGGAAAAACAAATCCATAGTTTCAAAAAGGTAATCTGATTTTTGTCTCAGACAAGAAAGGAGTAAAGAATGGTGAAACACGAAAAAACATTCAAGATTTTGAATATTTTGGTGGTTATGCAATTCTGCAATTTCTCCTAATGCACAGAACTATACTAAAATTTGGTGCAGTTTTTTTCTGCATGATGCTGACTTAAAATTAAATAAGGCCTCACAGTGGATTTCAGATTATGTGATATACTGTGAACATATCTGGATAACCTTGAATTAATAGAACAGGGTGAACCTTGTGGACCGGAAAGTCATTGCTCTTCCCATATTAAAGTGTTTATTAGTGCCAAGTAATAAGAGCTGAAAACAGGTTATTAGGAGAGACGTGAAATCTACTGAGATATTTTTCAGCTCTGGCTAAGATCCTTTCAACATCATCCTGGACCCCTCCCCCAGCCATTGTTTTTAAATTTATCCTACAAATCTTTTGGTGTTGGGACACCTCACATGCAAGAACCTGCATATGATACATGTGTTCTAACTGAGGAAATCATGGATATTTTCCGAGGATATCATTTGGAAGACTGCATTAGTAAACAGGGTCATGAGTCAGCAGATGCAGGACAGAACCTTTTCATATAAATTTCTTTATCTTTTATTGAAGTTTCACGCATTTCATACATCACTTCTCAGTTCAATCCAGACTCATTTCCCCCTCCATGCCCTCCACCCCTCACAAGTTCATGCAGTCTGCCATAGATGTCCTGTTTCCCCTTCTGAGACTTTTCAAAGTTTTTCAAACCAAAAGATTATTTTTTGGGGTGGAAGACCCCTACTGCTTCACTCAGTTCCCTGTCCCAGTTCTTTTATTGTTTTTGTTCCCTCCAATCCATATTGTTTCAACATATGCATTTATGTATGTCACACATGTACTAAAATCATGTCATCTGAAAATAAACTGTATGTTATTTCCAAATCATATTTTGGGATTCACATTTTTCCCTTTTAATTTTTATATGGCTCTAAAATGTGCAAACATACCCTCCAAACTTGTACCAAAATTATAAAGTCTGAAAATAAGTACTAGGTTAATTCTAGAGCCTGTTAAGGGATTCACATTCTAAGAGCACAGTTGCTTTTATATAAAGAGAATTATAACATTAATGTTAACTCATTTTGCCTTACGTGATCCACAGATGAAGGATACCATTCATCTGTTTTTCTGGGACTGTGTTACCTCACTTAGTTCCATCCATTTACCTGCAAAGTTCTTGATGTCATCTTTCTTTACCGCTGCATAGAACTCCATTGTGTAGATGAACCATATTTTCTCTATCCACTCATTGGTTGAGGGGCACCTGAGTTGTTTCCAACTCTGCTATTGTGAAGAGAGCTGCAATAAACATGGCTGTGCATGTATCTCTGCAGTAGGATGAATATTGTGGGTACATACCCAGGAGTGGTATGACTGGGTCAGGTGGTAGGCTCATTTTCAGTCTTTTAAGGGTTCTCCACACTGCTTTTTTTTATTTATTTTTTTTTATTTATTTTTATGTGTATGAATGTCTGCCTGTAGGTTTGTGCACCCGTGTCTGTGTTGGATTCCCCTGGAACTAGAGTTCTCCTGGAATTGGAGTTACAGATGGTTTACAGCCGCCATGTGGGTGCTGGGGATCGAACCCAGATCCTCTGCAAGAGTGGTCATTGCTCTTAACCGCTAGGTAATCTCTCCAGCTCCCTCCACACTGCTTTCTATAGAGGTTGTATGAGTTTACATTCCTACCAACAGTGGATGAGTGTTCCCGTTTCCCCACAACCTCTCCAGCATTTGGTATCATTTGTTTTCTTGATCCTAGCCAGTCTTATTGGAGTGAGATGATATCTTAAAGTGGTTTTAATTTGCATATAAATTTCTACGCCTAACACAGAGTTTACAAATGCTTATGGAAGAATTGATGGGTAGACTCCAGATGACCCAGATCAAAAGAAGGAAATAGAAGATTCCATAGTTAGTGTATGGTAAGAAATTTCATTTGTCTAGAGATATGACCCCAATAGGCTTTTCTCTAGGCTCTATGTCTTCTCCAGCCCTGTGCATTTGGTTGAGTTTATAGTGGCTCTCATGGGTTCACTCCCATTGAAAGAATTCCAAGTCCAATTAGACAGCTGTAGACCATCCCGCAGACATCAGTGCCTCTCCTGCACCATAGACATATTTGCTGGGTCTCAAAGCACAGCAAGAAAAATGGGCAGGGGACTGATCCTGGACTGAATGCTATAAGAGACTGAGTGCTGTAAGGTGAGGAAAAATATGCCTTACCTAAGATTTCTAGCTGTGCTGACTAGATTCCAGCGGCTCTATTTGCACAGAAGGAGCCCTGGGTTTGGGAGCTTGACTGGGTAGGGCTTAGCTTGGATATTGTAATGCATCTGTTCTGATGGGAGGGTGGGGCTTGGAGGGGACTGGGTTTGACTGGGAACCATTGTATGAGTTGCTTAATAAAAAAAAAAAAAAAGGAACTAGCAAGTTGTAGGCCACTGGATGCCCTCCGCCATTCAGCACTACAAGCTCAGAGGTGCCTGTGATGCATTTTAGAGATCTGCATTCTACCTCCACCAATTCCTTAATATGTATTTGACTTTCTTGATGACATATTTATCCAACATTAATTTTTACAACATGTGTGTAACAAATGACAAAAACATTACAATGTTACAAATGAGACAATCAAAGCTCAAAGCTGAGAAATAGAAGAGACCACCAAGGCTTTTTCCTAGCTTGTAGAAATCTTCTTTTAGAGTAACTTGTGGGTAAAAGCCATAACATCAAATGGTGCAAACATGTTTTCTGATATCAAAGTGTATAGGACCTTATATTCAACTCTGTGAAAATCCCACTTGAGTTGGAAAACATGTTAGGGATAAATTAGCATATTTTGGGTATTCTTGATAAGTAGGTCTTTGGATATATAGTAAAAGTCCCCAGTATAACATTTATAACTTTTTGCTGTGTCCAAGTTTGGTTTCTGTTGCTGAGATACACACTGTAAATCAAAGCAACTTTGGGAGGATGAAGTTCATTTGGCTTACAGGTTACAGTCCATAATCAAGAGACTCCAAGGCAGGAACTCTAGGCAGGAACCTAGCGGCAGGAGCTGTTGCACGACCATGGAGGAATGTTGCTTAGTGGCTTTCTTCTTTGGCTTGCTGAGCTACCTTTCTTTCTTTCACTTTTAATTTTTTTACTATATGATATATATATATTGAATTTTTGTGCATTTCATACATCTTAATCATATTTAGATCTTTTCCCTTATCTGTATTCACCATACCTCTCCTACCAGATTTCCTTCATTTTGTTGTATATGTCAAGGCCTATCAATTCAAGTTTGTGTCCCAGATGTCCTTCAGTGTGACATCCACTGCTATCTTTATTTATTTTGGTAAAATTTTAAATACATTTTTGTGTATTTCAAATGGGACAAAGAATAACCAGAAAGAAAATATTTCAGCTAAAGAATGGGTTGGCCATCCGTAACATTTAATAAAATAGAATCAACATCAACCGTCATGAATGCAATTAAAATACGGAGAGTTTGTGACTAATGCTTGTGTTTTATGGTGTCACTGAGTATCATCTGCTGCTTGGGAGGTCAAAATGAGTCCTTGATGCATTATAACCTATTAAATTTACCACTGTGAGTTTTTTTAGTAAGCAAATTGATAGGAGTGGATAATTTCTGTCTTTATTATAGGTTGGGAAGGTAATATATCTGCCGAAGTGCACTTATTTGAATAGAAAACTGGTATATGTAAAATAGGATTAAAGAAATATGGCAAAGCCACTGAATTGAGAAGAAGCTAACCCTGTGAAAAAGGTTAAAGTTTTTCAAAAATAATATTACTAAAGTACTTGTTATTTTAATTATTTGGGGAAATTTTGCCTCTCTGTGTAATTCAATTTAGTCTTTAAAATTGTGAGGGATATGGCATTTAATTTTCTAGATGAGCTTTAGTAAAACAGTGACAGTGAGACAGCACGTGCTTTGGAACTTCCCTGGCAGAGCCAGTATTTGAAACATGCTGGAGTTATTTAGCAAAAAGTTACCACAATAAATGTAGTACATCCATTTAATACTGAGATACAGTTAATAGCCTTCAACTTGAAATTTGGTTTATTTATATCCATATTTCTGTAGGTCCCTGTCAAGTGCCTGCTCACTATGTTCTGGCAGATGTGTGAACAGCAGAGGGAAAGATGTCAAAGCAGACTGTTTGTTATTTGATTTTGAAGATAATCCAGAGAGGCAAATGTCCAATGTTTAAACTCAGATGCTTAAGATAAATATTTCAGACTCACATCTCCTTGCTTGCCAAATAAACCACAGACTCTCTGCTTTTAACCATTTAATTCATGTTAGTAAATAACTTGTTTAAGAGAATAATTGTTGCTGGGCGTGGTGGCCCACGTCTTTAATCCTAGCACTTGGGAGGCAAAGGCAGGAGGATCTCTGTGAGTTCAAGGCCAGCCTGGTCTACAGAGTGAGTTCCAGGACAGCTGGGGCTACAGGGAGACCCTGTCTCGAAAAAAAAAAAAAAGAGAATAATTTTTCTGACACTGTAGGCTCGTTATGAACAGTAATGAGCTGGTTATGCTACAAAACCATGAAATAAAAAGTTAATAGCAATAGCAATAACACCAACAAAGTGATATTAGTCTGTTTAATTGAATAGTTTGCTAGGGCTCAGTTCTCAATACAGGTCTATGAATTATCACAGAAGATAAACTTTACCCAATTTACAAATACAAAAAGTGTAAGTCTCTTAACTAAACCTAATAAATATATTAGAAATGTAGCAATATCAATGAAATGACTTTATTTTGAAATTGGGATAGGTGAATGGAACATGTCATGAAGAAAATGTGCTCATTCTATTATTACTGGTACAAAATGCTAGTCTGCTTTCAATAAAGATTGCTGATTGGCTGACTGATTGACTAATTATGACAACCATATTTACCCCTATACTCAAATCTGTTTTCAAGAATGTTCTAGCTGGTATAAGTTTCAAAATGTTGGAAAAAATAAAGAACCATTCTTAAAAATGCAATTTTTAAGGGTCTCAAAATACTACAAAACTTAGAAAAAAACTATTACAATCAACTTACTTCAAATTCTTAAGGTTATGGGGGTTTACTGTCATTATGTCCATTTCCTTCAAGTAGTGGATATTGAGAAATTCAAAACGATTTTTCCTGTATATGTCCATAGCAGAGGAATATATCCAAATATTATACTCAAAAATGGATGTCTGAAACCTATTCTTCCAAGGATGACACATTGAAAACCTGAGCCTATTTATCTCTGCAGCACCACTCCTTCCCTCTGATCTCTGTCTAGTAAGAGGAGAAAGCAGAAAACTCACTTCATAACTGAAAGCAGCAATCACTAATAAAATTCCTTTCTCTCTCTCTCTTTCTTTCTATTTTTATTTTATGTTTATGAATGTATTGCCTGCATATACGTAACTGCACCCCTGTTGTGCAATGCCCATGGAGACCAGAAGAGGGCTTGGATTCCCTGGAACTGGAGTAACTGGTGGTTGTTAGCAAACATGTTCATGCTGGGATTTGAACCTGGGTCCTCTGTAAGAACAGTCAGTGCTCTTAAACACTTTCTTATACAGCACACATAGCCAGATTTCTTTCTTTCTTTCTTTCTTTCTTTCTTTCTTTCTTTCTTTCTTTCTTTTTTTTTTTTTTGGTCTTTTCGAGACAACACAGGACCACCTGCCCACGGAGGGCATCACCTGGGCCCTCCCACATCACTCAGGAATCAAGAAAGTGCCTCATAGACATGCTCATATGGCCAATTCAATAGAAGAAATTCCTCAATTGAGGTTCTTTCATCCCAGGTATGTCAAGTTGACAACTAAAGATATCCAACACAGTCTAAGATCTTAGGGTTATTTAAGACCAAGAATGAGGAATTAGGGGCTAATGAGATGGCTCAGTAGTTGGGAGCACTGACTGTTCTCAACATGGTTCACTCCCTAACAGCAATATTGTAGCCAACAACCACCTGTAATTCCAGTTCCAGGGGATCTGTCATCCTCTTCTAGCCTCTGTGGGCACTGTACACATACAGCTCACTTACTCCTTGTTGGCAAAACAGCCATAGAGATAAAATAAAAATCTATAAATCAGTTTTTTCAGAAAAAGATGAACTGATTTTTATACATTTATTTTTCTACCATAAATACCACAGTCTCCTATTTTAAACTATAATAATTAATAAGCATTTGATTATTCACATAAAACTATGTGTATATTAAAGAAACTATAAGAGATTACTCTTGGATCTGTCTGCCAAGGCTTGAATCTCAGGGGTGCCACTTTCTACCTAAATGACTACACAGAAAGAATGACTATTGAAGTAGAATGTTTATAGGATGTTGAAGGATAATGAATAAAAATCATGTGACTCATTTAGGATATTCTAGCTTCAGGCAAATGTTCATGAGTCATTTTTCATATTGCTTGGTTTCTAGAAGTGGGGGTATGGATCTATAGGCATCATACATTTATAGAGTTTGACAGGTAACTAGATAATATATTTTCCAATATAAAAAGATTATATGATATTTGGTACAATTTATGTCAATTCTTAAATTATAAAGTTGCTTTAGATTTTATGAATACATGTACACATGAACAGGCAGTTTTATAAAGAGTATGCACAAGATCCAAAACTTTCTGACAGGCAAAATTACATTGATAAGGAAACAAAGACTCTGAAATAAAATTGATTTATTTTTCGGCTGACACTTTTAAGATTTCCCTGCTATTAATAAAATAGATAATATCTTTCATTTTTTCTTCATTTGTTAGCTGCAGAACTTTGAACCCATTGCAATATATGAAGTAAAAATGAAAGATGATACATAGATTAATTTACAAATTGTTAATAAATGTGAAACAATTAGTAAAGCTTAATCTAGTCACATAGTATGGAAGTAAATATCTTCATTGAAAAACAAGATGGCGAGCTATGTGGCAGTATGTACTGTAATCCCCCAAATCAGGGCTGTGAATAAAGTAAGAGGACTGTAACTTTTTGAGGCCATCTTTAGCTATGTAGTAAGAACTTATCTCCCCTCCCAAAATAAATTGTGTTTATTCATTCATTCATTTTAATTTTATGTTTATGACTGTTTTGACCACATGTATGTCAGTGCACCACATGTATGAAATGTCAACAGAAGCCAGAAGAGGGCATTAGATTCCTTGAAACTGGAGCTATGGAAGGTTGTTATCTGTCATGTGGATGATGGAAAACAAACATGTCCTCTGTAAGCACATCCAGTGTTCTTAACCACTGAGCCATCCCTCCAACCCTGGAGAAAAGAAAGGAAAAAAAAAAAAAGAAAAACATAACCAAGTTATTATACCCTATATATTTTTATGTGATGTTAGGATGGAAAGAATGTACTTCGGATGGGGTTTAAGACTGTAATAATTTTGTAAATTGGAAGAAACGTCCATTTCATTCATTCACTCAATATTTTATAGCATGCAGTCATTTAATATTTAGAAATATGTTTAGTATTTAAAATGAGTCTCTGAGTAGGAGAATAATCTTACTGTTGGACAAATAAAATATGAACCATTTAGAAGTGTCATTGACTTTATGTAAGAGCAAGATACATGTAAATTATTTGAAATAAATGTTCTACAATAACAATAGAGTACATTACTTTCAATTTAGTTATTATAATATACAACCCACACAATCTATAAAATCAACAAATAGCAATATTCAAATATCTCTGGTAGGATATAGAATATTTGGGGTATATGCCCACTGGTATAGCAAGATTATGTGGTAATTACAGCAGCAAGGAATTAGAATCATCGTAGATGGTCATCAATACATGAACGGATCCTGAAAATATGGTACACAGACACAGTGGGGTTTTATTTAGCTTTAAAAATTTTTCAGGAGGCAGGGGAGACGCCATAACCCGCCAGGGCAGGTACACAGCTCTACAGCTCTAGGGGTGGTCTGGCGGGGGCCAGCCGGGAGAGGGTCTCACTCTGAACCCGTCTACGGGGTCCCCGGCCCAGAGGAACCGCGCTCTTCCGTGGCAGGGTGAGCGGAGGGTCGCGTTTGCTTCTGCTCTGGTCCCAGCCGGACTTGTGGGTGGGAACCTAGGTCGCAGGTGAGACGCCATAACCCGCCAGGGCAGGTACACAGCTCTACAGCTCTAGGGGTGGTCTGGCGGGGGGCAGCCGGGAGAGGGTCTTGCTCTGAACCTGTCTACAGGGTCCCCAGCCCAGAGAGACTGGGGCTAGATCAGGCACACAATACCCCCCACCCCCCCACCCCCACGCCCGTGCGCCAAGTGAATTGCTAAGAATCCAAGTGGTTTTCCTTTTGGAGAACCTTCAGAACAGATAGAGTAGACTAACTTAGGCTTCCAACATCCAATATATACACAAAACTGAAAACCTGAAACCTAGGCAAGTCAATACACCATAAAAATAAAAAAATAAAATAAAATAAAAGGAGGAGGAAAGGGTGTATATCTTACTATAGATTATCTTATACTTTGGAGGTATGTTTGAGATACAAATTCAGATAATAACACTTGTTCCTGGAAAAAAATTTACAATCTAGTGAAGATGTCTACTAAACTATAGAGAAGTGAAAAAATTAGTTGTCATTGTATCCCGTCTAAGGTCCTTTTTGAGTTTTTCTTCTCTTCCTCTTTAGTTTCCATGACTTATTATTTTCTTTAATTTCTTGCATTATGTCCTGGCAATTATTCGTCAAGCTCTTTTCCTTGGGTCTCCTACAAGGGGATCCCATTGTGGTATTCCTCCAGGTTTGGTAGGGCCCTGGTGTGGGAGTATCCTGTGCCTTTCCCATGTTTTCTTTCGTCGTGTCCCTGGCATATGGATTTCCCTTTTGTGGTTCAAGTCACAAACGACTTTTCACTATATTACGGCTGTTTTACTTGCCTCCTTCCGATGTTTTTTTTTTTTTTTTTTC